>VYZV01005726.1:13669-76841 GCA_013401275.1 Pandion haliaetus | reverse complement strand
CCCAGAAGTTGTTCCAGTGTAGGCAGGAGTAACTAGTTAGCTTATGACATTCTGGTAGGAAATTGCTTTTCTGTTGTAAAATATCCATCCCAGGTACAAAAGTTGCTTCTCAATGCTTTATAATGATTACTAAAAAATATGTAATGTACAATGTTCTTTTTGTTAGGGCATGCTAATCACATTTCATCTGAACAACAAGAATTATAAGAGGCTAGAATATTGATTTGAATGCACTCAACAAATTACTGGAACAGACATTTACAAATAAAAAAATACATACTGTATTCTTTGTACAAAAATAAAGCTCTTTCCTCAAAACTCTGCACATGCAAATATTCCATGGAAGTTAATGAAGAGTGCTGGATAATTGGTTGGCTGCCTAACTCTGCCCAAAAAAAGCACTTAGTTCATGATAAAGGCATTCAATTAAACTCCCCCATAAAAAATTTAAATGTAACGTTGTGGAAACATCAGCAGGTACTCTGCGATTGCAGGACTTGCTTTAGTATTTTCCCAGCTGTTTTTATCAAATCTGGAATTAGGTTTTACCCTGACTTTCTCTACTTCTGTAACTTTAAAATCCATTGCAGTCACAGCAGCAGCTTTGCATATTGCTTACCAATTGGCGATTAGGAGACTTTATGGGTAGCAAAGTCAGAGAAACGGGGATAAAAGGTGCAGAACACCATTTAAACTTAGTAGCTTGATTAATTACATGTGAGTGGTAGTTCATGTTTCGAATGTTAATTCTCATGCAGTAAACATTGAGGTATGAAAACATCACTCAGAGGAAAAGCGGTTTTGAAACAGATAAAAAAAGATGGATCTAAATCAAAATGGTCATCACTAGAAAGAAGGAGAGTTCACTGTGGAAGCTTGGTTCATTGTTGCCCTGAGGATCTTCTTTCCTCCTCTGACATGTTTTTGAGGAAGTTCGCTTTTCAGGACAGCGAAAATGCAGAGGCAAAAAAGCTTTTTGCATTAGTTTTCCTTTAGGCTGACATTGGTAGGAGTGGAAATATTTCTAATGCTACCTCATTATTTTTGGAGGTAACTAAGCTTGTCATTTTCCATTGTAACACTAGACCTAGTTTTCCAGTTTCCTCTCTATACCACGTTTCTAGTAAGTAGTGAGAAAATTAGACGAAAGGTTAATTTTTACTGGAAGGTTTTACACTCTTTTCCAAGATCAGTGTCCTCATGTGGGGCTAATATCTGTTTGGGGGTAAATTAAGAGTTACTTCTCAGATGGAAGAGTCTAGAGGTACAGAATCATTGCAAGCAGAATATGGTGGTGTGTAATTAAGTTGCTAAAAACTAGTTTTAAGTGCTGTGACACTCACTTTTATTTTAAAAAATTTCAATGGTATCTCTGGCTATAGTTCCGCAGAAATGTTCAGGATTCAGAAGCTGTACAGGCAGGTTTCCACATAACAAAAAACCTGACCGTTTTTAAAGAAAAACTTGCAATTGAAACTTAAACTGTTAAAATGAATTGTGTAGAGAGAAGGAATAGTGTTACTGGTACATGAATGTAAAATACTGTCTTCTGAGAAAGAGCAATATGCATTTGAGCTGCTTTACTCTAAATAATCATCAATTACTGTATTTGTTGGACCTTTTGCAGTGTCTGGTCATACCAGTCAGTCATGCCTCTGCTGTATTTATCACATTAAGTTGAGGGAGTCTAGGTGGAATTCCGTCTTCTGAAATGTGTTTTTCACCACAGAATCCTGTATCTCCGCTCAGAGCATGTGGTTTACTCCTCTCCCTGTTGAAACCTATGGCAAATGTGCCATTAACTTGAAGATGGACACAGGTCAGACCCATGCCATACAGTATGATTTGTAAATGCTTTTCCAGTATTTATAAGACAGTTAAATGCGGGATATTTTTCCATAGTTAGCTAAGATACAGTCTAAAAACTTACAAATAAAATTGCGTGTGTGGTATTATTGTGCATAAGGAAATTGGTCCAAGTAGATACCTTTTGAGGTTTCAAAGCCTCTGATAATTTTTTGCTCATTTTCTTTAAAAAGTTTCAGACATCCTATATGAGATTCATTTAAGATAAAGCAAGAATAAGGAGTAGCCATCTAATGTATTTCTAGTTCAGCAGAAGGTGATAGTTAAGTCCCTTAAGAGAACCTATTTTTGTGAAACTACAATTTAATTTTCACTGTAAGGTGAGGTAAGGATCACTTTCAAAACAGCATCCATCTTATGAATAGCCATCCAAGTAAGACTCCTTAATAATTTGGAAGAGGCTTTCACTTACCACACACAGAGCACAGCATAGTAGCAATGGAAAATATTTACATTTTTCACGTTGTCTTAAATAACATAGTGTCTGCTTTAAATAGTAGATTTCCAGTAGCCTTCAGCTCTGGTGTGTCCTGTATTAGTCCTTCAATAACTGTAAAAACAATGTATTGTTAGAAATAGTGTAAAATAAGGATATCTGTAATTGTTTGCAAAATGTCAAAAAGCACCCAGGAGGAATCAACTGTGATTACCTTTTTGATTAGTTTTGCAAAGCTCTTCAAAAACTCTTTGGGGGTTTTTTTCTCATAAGATTCACATGAAGACTCACACTGCTTAAAGATAAAGAAAATCATGCCACTTCTAAACAGAGCATCAGAATCATAAATAATAGTTCAATCTTTCTTGCTGAAGAATCAAGAGGGTTGTAATCAAAGCTTTTTACAGATGGAAAAGCTGAGACACAGGCTGTTTCAGAAAGGGAAAGAATATAGTAACAACACCTTTTGTTCACATTTTTTTCAGCAATCCGTGTCCTTTTGTCCGGCACGTTGTGTGGTTGCCAAATACATAATGCAATTGACCACTAGGATCAGAGTGAACACCTCTCCAAAAAGTACAGAAAATTGGACATTTTTAATTTCCAAAGTAACAAAAGGCAGGTTGGTTTTCTAACAGATTTGCTTTCTAAAATTCCACCAGGTGTATGCTATAGAAAATAAGGAGTAATGATCATGATTATGAGCATTGTGAGGAAATCCTACCTTTCCAGTGTTGCTGAAGGTGAATCTTTTCAAGACTTTAACAGTTTGGGTGAATGTAGAATTTACTTGGCTGTTTTCTGGTTGTAATTTCAGTATGCCTTTCTGGAAGCAGGTCACAGCTGTGGACAGGCATCCATCCTAGGGCAGNTTTTAAAACGGATGTTGCAGCATTTTCTCCTGCATCTGTTAGTTTGAGGGCCATGCGCAAAAGTAAGTATCCAGAATATGAATTGTGAAGATTCAACTGTACTCTTTTTTTTTTTTTTTTGGTTAGTTTTAGATACACAGGAGATCTTTAACCTTTACTCTGCCTGTGCTTTGATGATTACTTAAGTATTTCCTCATAAAATAAATGCCTAAGATATCCACTGGGATATTAATCATGACAGCAATTGAAAGAAAATGCTACTGAAGAGTAGATCATGTTACATGATCAGTAGTCAGTTTTCACAAGCATGGGCATGAGTATTTTCCTTTTAAAAAAAATATATCGCATCACTTTGGACTGTTCCTCAGTGCTACATGTCGGAATATACTTTTTTCTTCCTAATCATACCATTTCTAGTATTACCTACTTAATAATTATACTTAGAATTGATGTAGAACTGCGTATTTTCACATACTGTTGAAATGTTCTCACTTGATAGCATGTGAAATGAAGGTGATTAAGTAAGTTAGTTACATTACTAAAGGGATAAGAGGGATTGAGGATGAGAGGCAGGATAAGGAGCCAGGCTCCTGGCTTGAATTGTCTTACTGTGTTGCTTTAAATTCAGGTGCATGTTAAACCTAAGTCAAGGAAAGTAAGCATCATCTATATCTAACTTGAAAAAGAAGCCAGATGATACAAATTTTCTGTTGCTGCTGCTTATCTGGAATTAAAGCAACCTGCTGTTTTCCTTTCATGGTGCACCTGCATATTCATTTTACTGATGCTAACAGAAAGACTACAAGCTCTCCAGAATCTCCTTTCCTGTGCAGTGGCTGTTTTCCTTTGCTAGGCACACAGCTATGGAAAATATCACCAAAACTAACCTATAGTCAACAGAGAAAGAAAAGCAATGTTTACTGAAGCCAATTTCTAACTTGCATTCTGTTTTCCGAAGAAGGAAACATTTAGAACTGCTGATTACACATATTAGAAAGGCTCTGAAGCCATCATCCCTGTTTTGCATGCCAACTGCTACTGAGGCTGAATCTCATCTGGTTTATTAGATGCCGCTGCAGTTTGCTGCTTTGGCAAGGACAAGGCAACCTTCATGTATGTTGCTTATAGCAAATTTTAATAGCAACATTTTATATTGGTTAGATATCACGATTTATTTTCCTTAAAAACCACGCATTTATGTTTGTTTTAAGCTTCTTACCGTAACCAGTCTTGCTTACTGGAAAAAAAACACTCGTTTTTAAAGAGATCAATTTTCCAGCTGAAACTGAAAACATTTTCTGCCTCATCCGTGATGAGCTGAGAAACCAGCATTTCTCATATATGCTGCCTTTTTTTTTTTTTTTTTTTTGCTGAGTTAACAGTTAGCTATAGGCAGGCCAACAGTCAAAGGACCACAAGGATTGTGGGTTTCAGTATGTTGTGCATGTTAAGCACTTTGAGAGAGGCCTTAAAAAGCATAGACCACTGGTGATGTCGGAGGGGAGCTAGGCAAACATGTTAAATATTCGTATCGGAGGCAATTTGCAGTAATACTCTGCATCTGACTGAAACTAACTTTACAGATTAGCCTGAAAAGCCTTCACTTCCTGAATTAGTGATCAGTGGGGTTAGATGCTGATCCGAGGTAAATCAGCATTGTGTCACTGGCTCCAGCTGCAATGTCAGTCATCAGCAATAAATCTTATTTTTCCTCCAGTCTTGAATCACTTCAGTCTTAAGACTACTTTTTAAGGCTCAGCATGTTTTCCCTTGAGTTTATATCCTCTGAGCTTTTAAACTTCTTACCTCCCTTTTGTTTAAAAAAAGGTATTTCATCGCTAAGTGTACAAGGAAATAGTGTGGGATTGAGTTGGGGCTAACACTCAGTCCACTCACAGGAACCCCCAGGAAGTCAAAGCAAATAGTGATAAACCACTGAATTTTGAATGTTACAAAAGGTAGTCTTCTTCCTGAATATTCAAGGCCAAATGTAAAACTGGCATAAGCAGGTTATCATAGAAGAAATATTTCAGTATTTGAAATACAGTTCTGTGAAAGACTTTTTATTAAATCCAGAGTCATTAGGGTGTGGTTGCACCTAATCACCCTGAGTGCAGCTTTGGCACACTGTAATTCTTATCTTAGTATTTGGACAATTCAGTAAATGTAAATTTCACCCTGTAGGATGAAAAGTTTGTTAATGTGTTTGCTGGTGATAATTACTATTAGTACACTAATTTTTTCTTTTAAGTTTTTCAGCAGAGGTTGAACCTGTATCAACTTAGTACCTTCTAAATATGTGAATTCTCTGTCTCCTCTAGTTTTCAGCGGAGGTACTTGGGACCTCCCAGAATCAGACTGTGAAGCCCTAAGCTGCAAATGAGCTGTTGTCTTCCTTCCTGAGGTGACTATGTTTTTTGAGAGAAAAAAAAAAACCAAACCAACCTGATTAAGTGATTAGTCACTAGTTGTATTTGCTTTGTTTCAGAGGTAGTGACAAACACTGCAGTAAAATGACAGCTAATCATCTACTTTTCACTTTGACACCACAAGTTAGAAAGAGTGTTAATGAAAAAAACCCCAGCGATTAGTTAGGGTGCATTAAGTTTTTGCATTGCAGTTGTTTCTAGCAGTTAGAAGGAATGTATCTGTTTTGGTCATGCTTCTGTATGTTTTTGCAAGTAAAAAATGCAACAACTGTAAAGCCTAGGAGGAGGTTAACAAAACCTGTGTGAAATGAGGTGAGTTTTTTCCTTTCTTCTTGTCGTTGTTTTGCAAGAGAGTTAACAGTCCTGAGTAAATAGCTTTACGCTCTGGGCATTTTTCAAAAAACTATGCATAATGATCATTTCTATATGTCAATCAAAATTGTCTGCTTTCTGAAATAGTTGTCAGGACTCAGAAATCAAAATTACATGTAAATTTAAGACAGCTGATAACAGGAGAAGTATAACATTAGATTAGCCACAGCTAGCTCTAGACCTTTGTTTCACGTTGGGGATTATCAAAAGAAAGCAGGATGCGTTTACCTCCTAAACTTTTAAGACATGTTGTTACTATTATTGGCATTTAATTTCATGGTAAATCCTGCATCCTGCCGCTTTGAAGTATGCACATGCTTTCTGTGACTGGTGTAATTTACTGCATATAAGAAGTTCCTGACCTTGGAACATTCAAAGTATCAGCATTAAATAATGTATAAATAAATATCTGTATTAGAAAAGGATTCACAGGGACCTGTTCTTGTAATTTTAGCTAGTTGTAATCCAAAGAGAATACTTGCAGAATGCAGTTTTATCTTCCCGTTGATGGTGCAACCCTTGCATACGAATAGTCTCCGAGAAACCAGTGTGACTACGTATGAGAGGAAGCGCTATGTAATACAGCCTTACAGTGCCACTCTTGGCATTTAGCTTCAGCGGGAGGGAGAGGGGGGTCCCTTTGGCTTTGGCTCAGCAATGCTCCCAGTGCAGCTGGAGCTCATGGCGGCTGGAGGCACTTCCACTCCCATGACCTTTATCCCCAAGAGCACTGCTGCTCATCTGGATCTTGTATGAATGCTTACCCTTAGCACCGTTTCTTGAGTAAATGGAATACATACAAATTTGAATCTGGGGGTGTGTTAGAATACACACATGCTAGCAAAGTGGTAATTAAGATTACATAATATAAACACTTCTGCCATTAAAAATCCAGAAATAAGGAACTTTTATCAAAGTATTTTCTTACTCAGTCTAGCTTGCATTAAGACTACTAGGTCAAAGATGTGAAAAGGTACCTGCCATTTGTCAATGGAATAAACCAGTACAAAATCAAAGTGATATAATTAGAAAGAAATGTTAAAGCAGTCTTACCACAGGGTTTTCTGGTGTATGCAGCAATTCAACATCCTACAATAAAACAAATCTAAGTTAGAAAAGTTGAAAAAGTTTTCAACATTTGAAAGTGATGTCCCTCACAAGATACATTCTAAGCAATACATAATGCTTGAAAATAGCTTCAATATTACGACAAATACTTTGCTTACCTTATCTTTCACTGTGGTTTCTAACAGGTTAATTGTCTTGAAAAGCTGTTTGTATTTTGCTATTTTGTATGGAGCTGCAGTCAGCGCCATACTGGAACAGAAGAAAAGCATACAGAAAATAATCATCCTCTCCATACTGATGTGTTTGGTTTTAAAATGTTCCAGGAGCAAAGTTGTGCTATTCAAGAACACTTCAGTTTGAGCTGTGCTCAGGTATGCTACGTACCTACCTATATATTGGTCCTTGCTGGAGATGTAAAACCCACCCATTTCAGTTTGGAAAGCTTTGTAGAATGGATTAATGAGTAACCCTTTTTTCTTTTCCACTGGCTAGGTGCATGTATGCAAGTTTGTGCGTAGGGGGCAGGGATTGATGGAGTGAGCGAAAATATGCCCCATCTGCACATTGGACAGGAAAAAAAGAGAAAAGGGTGAATTCCCATTTTCACTTTGAGTCAAGAAATGAACGTAGTAAAAAGTAGGTACTTAGAAACCACAGACCTAGGTAAACAAAGATTCTGCATTTTTTTCCTGTTTCTTACAGCAACCAATCTCTCCAATCCACCTGAAGCTCTTCTGTACCATGCTGGAGAAATATGACAGGACTTCTTTTCAGAACTTAAATGTATTTATCCTACTTACTTTATGGCTCCAAGGGGTGTTTATTAGCTAATTCCCCCTGATGTCTGTGAACTGCCACTTTTACATTCTTAGCTTGGTTTCTGCGACAGCTGTGAGTAAAAGCTCATCTTAGCATTTAAGCCAGCTGGAGTTTGCTTTATATATACTTGGGACCAGTACCAGATATTTTAACAGCATTGTAGAGAGTGTGTCCACTGGGGGTGAAAGTTGCAGGGAAATGCGTTGCCCTGGGAGAGGTGGATCCTCATACCATGCCCATTCCCCAGATGGGAGCGATACTGGAAGGTCAGGGACTAAATCCTTATGAGTCCCAAGGGACACTACCACTTTGCGATGGTGGTCAAATGCTTGTAACAGCTAAACACATTCAATTACATTCTGCAGCAGCTAGGCTTGAGGTTAGTTTCACAATTTAATGCAACCCCTTCAAAGGAGATGTGATACTGAGACCTGAGAATTCTCTTGAGAGTGTAGAAGTGCATTTGTTTTGTGTGAAATCCAAACAGAAGTGCATATCTGAAAAAATGTAAAGCCAGAATAAAACCAGCAGAATGATATGAATTAAGAAATAAGGCAGACTCTTGGCATTTTCTTCAAAACTGATGCCTGTTGTAATTAAGTATATATGCTGCTTTTGAGGAAATCTCTTTAATATTTAAAAGATGTGCATTAGCAAAGGGATTTTTTTTTCCAGCAAATGCTGGTAAGTAATGTTCTCTTATGGGGACTTCACAGCTGCTTTCTTTCTCAATGACTGCCACTGAAGTTAAAGGTATTTAAAGGTATTCTTCTTGAGTATACTCTTTCTTTATTAGTTGCCTTCAGCCCAAGCCCAGTTTCTCTCACTCTCACTGAGCTGCACTGTTCTCAGTAAGGCTCTCTGCAGGCACTAGGGACTTACCGGACTGCCAGCTCTAGGAATCAGTTCATTTTAAAATCACTGTTCCTACTATTTCCTCACAAGGAGGAAAAAAATTATTTAAATGGCTCTTATGTATTAACATTAATAAATGGTTGTCAACACTGTGGTATTACCATTAAAATGTTCCTATGTGGAATTAGTAGAGGGACACCTTCGCTGTGGTGAATAAAAAGATGCTCAAGTGTCTTTCAAATTAAAGCTTTGCCTCTGGAAGTCTGAAGATTTCAGATGGTTTGGAGATACTTTACAAAATCTACACAGTGTTTGGACTTCAGTTTGGTGTCTAGAATGCTGGTCTGTGTAATACGCTGACATCATATAAATGCACCTGTATGCTTCTGTCTGGGGGGTGAATCTGGGCAGTCAAGTTGGAGCACCTATTTCTTGTCATTCATTTCAAAATGAGCATTTAAGCTGATGAGAGCTCTATCTGGCATACTTAAGTGTTTTCTGTATACAAATGATTATTTACTGTATGTTGTTTACATGCTTAAGCCATTTTTAATCTTTCAGAAGATGGATAGCTTAAAGGAATAGATTTTACAGGTGTATGTGTAGATACATGTAATGCACTCACGCTGTCATGTGTGCACACACAAAATCTCTACTGGTGAAAGGGGTAGCTAATCACACCTGATAGAACAGAAATCCTGAAAAATAAGAACTGAAATAAGTAAGAAAAAGAATACTTTCTTCTACCACACAGTCTAAAATTCAATTTCTTCAAGAAAAGGTAGTATGATTTTTTTTTTTTTAATTTCTTTTGATGGGCATGTCTTGAAATAATTTTAGGTAAGCAGCACAGCTGGACTGTGAAGTAGGGGGTATCTCAATAGGTTTTATTCAGAAGTTGTGTTAATTTATAGCTAAGGTTCATTAATGGAAATCAGCAGCATCTTTTGTTTAAGGAACCATGTGGTGACCAGTACTTATTTTTATCCCCCCTCTCCCCCCATCCCGTTCATGTGAAGTAAGTTTTGCAAAAATTTTTTTTATCTGTTGTTCAACACCTCTGCGAGGCTGCTGAGAGGGTGGAGAGATTTTTTCTGATAGTGGTATACTTTACCTGAAGAACTTGGGTTCTTAGTTCTGCTCCTCTACCATAACTGAACCTTTATCTTCTCTGACTATGCTGTTGGAAGTGTTGAGAGTCAAGGAGCAGGCTGGTGGTAATGTCTGTTTCTACTTTTTATTGTCAGTATTTCAACTGTGAATTCTTTTGAGAAGCTCCTTTGAGCCCAGCTACTGTAGATGATCATGCTACCCCTGTCAGCCTTTATTTTATTCATCTTTATTTGGTTGATAAGTTGGA
Organism: Pandion haliaetus; assembly: GCA_013401275.1. Classification (NCBI taxonomy): domain Eukaryota; kingdom Metazoa; phylum Chordata; class Aves; order Accipitriformes; family Pandionidae; genus Pandion; species Pandion haliaetus. Next base: position 66,764 of record VYZV01005726.1, on the reverse strand, counting down.
GGCTTTCCACTTGGATGTGGAGTACAACTTTATTAGCTCTGTCCTCATTAGGTGGTTGGCAGTTATTCATGCAACCACTGTAGATTGTTTGCATTGATGAGACAACTTCAGGACCACTCAAGAACTTCAGTTAACGCACAATGTGACTGCGTATTTTCAGAAATGCAGGGCTTCAAGGGACAGCACAGAGGGCGTTGGCTTCTGTCATCGTACAGCCACATTGTATGGTGGCTTTAATATTTTATCATATCACCTGGAAATACCTCACCTATTATACATGAACATTGCATTTTTCTTTGTCCTTTGTGATTTGCTAGACAAGAGCATGCATAACAGCATTCTGGATATAGCTATGTCTTCGGGAGTCATTTCCAGATACTGGTTCTGGTCTATATGGCTGCACATAACAAGAGCCTACACCTCCATAGCAGAATCATACCTGTGTAGCTAACAACCATTTTAATTTTCATCTTGTGTTTTTTCATAAACTTGTAATAATTATGGATCTCATGCAGCAACCAGGTCTGCTTCTGGAGATAAAATCTGAGTAACAAAAGAGTAAGATAATCATAAGGCTCAGCATGTTACCAGCCTGGACAGTCCTGAGATCCTGTTGCTTTAGGGAAGAAAGAAATATAATGGCAGACAAAGGCAGCTTTAAATCCATTGAACCAAGCTGAAGCCTGGTGAGCACTGTTCTGAGGAGTTTGAGTCATCACAAGCTTCATGTTTAAGCTATGCTGTTATGTTAGGCTGTGGTTATCCCTTCATGTTTAGGTTTACTCAGTGATCTTGCAAAATGAGTCCAAGTGGGAGAGCCCTGCTGATGGCTGGCAGGTTGTGCATACTGTTTGTGGTCCTAACAAAACAAACCTTGTACAGCACTGCACTGCAAAAGGCAGTTTCTGATACTAGAGGAGATAAAAAGGTTGACTGTGGTGAAGACCACTGCATATTTTACAGTAAAACATACTGTGTGAAAGAATGGCCGTACAGTAATACAAGAGACCATTTGGGTGGTAAGTAGTAAGTGAAGCATTGTCATTTTCTACCAGAAGCAGAACAGAAATATGGCAGACTTTATTCATTTGCTGGTCCAACAGGATAATTCATGGATTTGATGGAGGCAAACCTTCACCAAATTAATGGGAGGTGAGATAGACTTAATTTAGGAATATCTCAGATACAGCTATTATATTGGAAATCAGTTTTAAAGTTGGTGGAGTAATTAGAATGGGAAGCTAAACAATAGGTATTTGACAATGTGGTAGTGGGTGGTTGCATATCATGTCTCTAAAACTGCATCGTCTTCTGTTTTGTGTTAGAGGCTATAAGGTCACAATAATTGTTTGAAGAAAGGCATGCTGACAGAGAAAGTGAAATACAAGGACAAAGAAGGACTTCCTTTTTGTCTAGGCAGTGGAGAAAACTCCTTGATATCCCTCTTATCAGATAAGAATGAGCAACACACTTTTTATATACGTCACTTCTCTTTTGTGGCTTAGGAACATGCTGAGTCAAACAACGACACTCGCTCTCAACACTGTCGCCTGCCCGGACCCTGAAGGATGGCTGCAGAGTGGAAATCTGAAAAACCTCCCATCCCAGGCCCGCGAAGCTGAGTCCTCCTCTTTCCTCTTTGCGACAGTGCCACCCAAGTGCTGAATGACTTTGACCCTGAAAGCCCAGTTCCCCCACCCACATTTTCCTTTACATTGTAGCTGAATGGAGGCTTTTCCCATAGCTTAGTCATTGCTATGGCTCAGCCAAAGAAGCCTGTAATGTACAGGGCTGCTTTCAAAGAATTTTTATAACTTACGTACGTGAAATTTCATGTGCATACTATCTGTGACTTGGGGGGGAGTTGCAGGAAAGCAAGGGGAGAGAGTTATGCTGGAAAATGGGAGACTAGGGAGAAGACTTCTGTATAACAGATTTAGGAAAACCAGTCTTTAAATATTTCTGACAACTTTGCAAGTTAGTTCTACCTTCTTTCAATCTTATTTTCTTATTATAGGCTTTGGTATAATTCTTCTGTCTTTTAACCTTGCTTTGAAAAGAGAAAATCCAACCTGGGAAAAAATCTATTCCTAACTTGTAATTGTATTTGCTATAAAAATCAGAGTAAATACAACTCTGAATGTGGTGACATAGACACTAAAAAATTAATAGATTGCATACGACAATATAAAACCATTGACGTTCTCCATGGTGTTCCTCCAGAGTTAACATATAGCCAGTTTCTAAGCCATACTGAAGTGCATTTCTGTCCTGAAAGAATGTACCAAAGATCAAAGAGATGCCAAGCAAAAGCTTTTATTACAGAAGAGTCGTCTTATATCATGTAAGGGTAATTGCCTTGAGCAAAATATTTAAGACAATTTGCTGGAAAACAAGGAGAAGAGTAGTATGAGAAGTGCTGAACTGGCTGGGTTATAAAGTGAACTATTCTGTCTTCAAAGGACTTGTGTGAGTGCCAAAGAACCCCATGTCTGCAGTTTGTAATAGGGGCTGGAGTGGTGCCTGGGTATGTGGACATGCTGGTGTTCGGCCTCTAGCCATTACCAAATTTAAAAATCATTATCTTGCACTTCTAGCAGTGAACATCACTGACATTAGCATTATAATCTGTGGTTCTCAATTGCAATCAAGGCCAAGATGCAATGCCGTGTAACAGAAAAAGAGGCAATGTAAGAATGAAAGAGACTTGGTGGATGGAAAGTAGAACCTGCTTTCAAGAGCAGACAAAATCTTTCTGAATCTAGTACAACACTGCTCATGGCTTTATCTAAGCTTTAGAAACAGCTTCAGCTAGTGAAGGTGCATGAGAAATGGAAAGCCATTTGCAAATGTTCCTGTATTGCCTCATTTGTTTCCTACCAGCCATTATTGTCTTTGTTCTCCCTGGTTCAGCCGAAGTGTGTGACTATGACTGTAAAACAAAACAATTTAACATTAACAGCAATTGTATATACATTAAATACCGGGTGCATCCTGCTCCTAGGTCAACCCAATGATGCTTGTTATGCACGTAGTTTGATTGATGTGTTTCTAGCCTTACCAGCTACTTACAACAAACCATATTGAGAAAATGTCAACATCCAGAGCCTGAGACAAGCCAAGACCCACTGTGCACAGAACCAGATATTCAGAAGAACTGGTCTCTTGTGACCACATCCTTTCAAGTCTTCCCTTCAATGTTGGAGCAGCCTCCCACCTCCTGGTTCACACCTTTCTCTGCATGTAGGATGGAAGAAGCCTCGCTGGGTCACCAAGTCTGGTCTTCTGCCATTGCAGGCATCCACGTCATATAGTTCCTTTCACATCTCAGCTAAAAACTCCTGCGTAAGGCCTTATCAGTTTGATCTCTCTAACGATAAGAGCTTAGAGCTTTTTCTGTGCCTGAGCTGCGTTCCAGCTTTTATAGGGCAGCTTCATTCTTATTTACAGTACTGCTAATAATCTTTCCCCACTACCAGAGGACAGCCAAGTTCAGAAGACAAGGCAGCAGTTGACAGGAAGTCAAGCTACCACAGTTCTCTTAACAATTTGAGGGCAGAAAGTAGTTGTTCAGCTGAAAGCCACAGGCAGGGAGAGGTGGGTGCGATAAGCAAGAAAAGTCAGTGTTCCTCTTCGGAGTTGTGACAATGACTTCTCCTGCAGCTCTAGTGCTTGATGGCATTGCACTGCAGATCCTCAGGTCTCCTTGTGAAACATGGCCCAGCAGTGTGCAATCTTTCTATGGCAGAAATGTTCTTTGTATGAAATACACGTTTCCTGACAACTCCCCTAAGAGTATGGCCTATGGTGTGAAAAGCAGTGATGTGGTAGTGCTGAAACCCAGCGGTATATGTCATGTTCATTCAAAACGTTCAGAAAGAAAAATCCAAAGAGACACATGCAGATGTTGGACAGTGAATGGAGGAAGCAGAATGGCACAAAACAAAATGCTGCCTTTGTTCATTTACTAATGTTAATGAACAGAAGGAACAGAAGTCAGAAGAGAGTTACTTTTATGTTACAATATCAATAGCATAAAACAAATAACCCGCAAACCATTATAGGCTCAGGATGGACAAGTCTGGTGCAGAGCCTACTGCAGCCTGTGGGAACGCACTACAGACGTAACTATTCCACTGGCAGTTGGGCCTTCCTATATCCTGACATGCATTGCATGGTGATCAGCGTGACACTACAGCTTGTGTTTCAGTATCGGAATTAAAGGTTTGATGTTACAGATTCTTTTGAAAGTCACTCTCAGGGTTTGGTGAGGCTGCTGTGCTGGTATGGGATCTCTGCAGCAGTAGAATTGTTCCCCTCTTACATAGTCTAGAGCAAAATACAGGGTGCAGCCAGTAAGGGGCTATGGACCCTTTTCCCTCCTCTCCAGCAAATCTACCCTGATTTAAAGATCACTACATAAAGTTATCTTTAAAATGCAGTTTTTCACTTTTTATTGTGCTTTACCTTTTGGCATGTATTGCTAGAAGCAGATGACTGAATACCACTTCTATTTCTAACTAGTTTCACTTTCTGGTTTTCAGGTACTACCAAAATACTACAGATTGTACCCTCGTTCATATGTGTAAAGATGTTTACTGTGTAAACACAGTTTCTGTTAGAATTATTTTTTTAATGATAGTGTTGGTTTCAAGTTCTATAAACTCATTCCCATTGTTCTCCTGACAGTTTTATTTGCCTTCCCAGGCCCAGGAACAGTGTCATGTCATACTGTGCTGAGGCACCTCTGTGGCACAGCAAGAAATAGCGAGGACAGAGGAGCAGTTTGAGATTGCACTGGAGGATGTGGTCTGCCTCCCCTTGGAGTGACTCCCAAGTACCTGCTTGCAGACCAACTCAGCTTCTCCTGTGCGCTGCCGCTTTGTATGCTGCAAACCACTGCATTAGCCATCAGATGCTGCTTGTACTTCAGCTCCTGCAGCAGAGAAGAGGCTCTGGTGTCATGCTGTGTAACCAAAGGGAAGGCTGAGACAGAAGCCACCTCTGCAGCTCTCAGGATGTAGTAATGCAAGTACTTTCTTCAGCAGCAAAGCCATTTAAAGAACTTTCTACTTCACGTTACTGCCACTCTGCTGTATCTCTGCATCACCGTTTATTGAAGTCTGAGGAGCCTCTGTTAAAGTAGCTTGGGTCATTAAAATGATCCAGGTTAAAAATTCCTCTTGCAAAGGCCTTGAGAGTTTGCTTGTTTTGCTTTGTTTTGATTGGAATAATTTCACTATCAACTCTACTTTCTCCTTAGCACAACTGCCAGATTTGCAAATAGCAGTGAGTTGCTATTAGTCAGAAACTGCTCTTCTACTGGCTTTACTACTGATCAAAACTGTGGATCGCCTACACAAGTACCTCCTTAGCACACAAGGCTGAGGGGGTCAGAGGGTATTGCTCAGCAACATCATTCTAGGAACAGCAATTTGGTGCCAGTGCAAACAGCATTTGGCCCTTCAGCTGTGGCTGAAATGCAATTTCTAGCAGAATCATTTTAAGGAGCAGGATTTAGGGAAGTCTTAACTCTGCAGCCTGGTCTACATTTGGGACTCTTGCAGGTATAATAGTATTACTTGGGCAGGATTTGTTGTTACTTTTCAGGCAGTTACACTAATACAATCTCTGATGTGTATTTAACTATACCAGTATAGAATTACCTTAAATAGAAATATTAACTATTCTGTTTCTCATATATGAATTACTCTGTGAATATAATGCACTTTGTTATGACTTTGCACTTAAATAAATCTGCTATTTAATTGTTTACAGCAGGTTAGGGAATACTCTGAGGTGACTAGCTCATACTATCAACATAAGACTTTAATATCTTTGAAAAAACAGCTTTTCTCAGTAAAATTTTTTTTCAGACATCTCTGTTTCTGTCTTCTTCTCTAACTAGACATATATAACAGATATATGTGTATGCCTGTGCCTACAGATGTATCTTTTATATATGCACACATAGAGATTTGAAAAGCTATATAGCATAGTTGCTTTGCATAATGAGTTTCATTTTTTTTCACAGGTCAGCACCTTAAGCGAACCTTGGAAAAACTATTGTGTGATCAGTCATCGCACTGAAGCAACAGCACCCGTTTGGTAAAGGTAGTCTTGGATAAAAAGCTGAATGCTGTGGTTTCAGTGACTTATCGTTGAAACCTTGTGGTTTCTGTGTAGGAGGCTGTATAAGCTGGACACGTTTGACATCCTTGTTTCTAAGCTGTGAAATCTGTACATCTAATTTATGAAAATAATCTCTGGTTTAATTTTATTCTTTTTTTAATGAAGTCAACATATTTTCCTTGCATTCAGTGGAAACAATAATGGAAATGTTTTAAGATGTACTGTGAGCCTGTTTTGACCTCAAAAAGGGAGAATCAAGATATTCTTAATTATGATTAAGGTCTAAGAAGGAAATTAAATACAGGGGGTTAGCAGTGAGAGGAAAGCATTTCTCAAGTGTGGAGACAAATAGAGAAATGAACTGTGGGAAATGACATAGACATTATAAAATAAAATCTTCCAAGTGAGAATTTGATTGAAAAAACCCCAAACAACTAAGTAAGGTAATTTAGAGTAAACCATGGTAGTGGTACCATTTAGGGTAGCCAGCAGTATCTATAGTCTTTCAGGTGGTCTAAATAAACAACTAAGTTTACATGTAAGGTAAATCCAAGACTAATGAATCTAAAGGTAGGACAAAGAGGGAGCTACAGCAGAAGCAGCTGCAATCACAGAAAAATGTAATTGAACATTAGATCAGTTACATGCTTTTTCTTTCATAGTTGAGTTTTATGCTACATTTAGTGAATTCATTCAGTTTATTGAGGGGTGAAATGTGCTAACGTTGGTGCAGTGGATACGGCAGGTATGCACAGCTGGAATTGGAAGAAGGGAGGGAGAGTAAATTTCTGGGCTTTGCTGTGCTACGTAGGTGTAGTGGAAACAAATCCATACCTGTGTCGCCGAACTGGAACCAGGAGAGACACAGACTCATCTGCATTAGCCTGCCTTCCTTCCCTTTCTCTTCTCCTTTCCGCTTTGGTGAGTGCCTACTGTCCTGTAACTCCCCTGAAAGCCGAGCTGTAGCAATACAGGATACCAGAGCCTCTAATATTGGCAAATCCTCTTTCTTTCACTGTTGTGAGCAATGTCTGCAATGACTGCCCAAACCTTGAGTTTTCACCAGCAACAATTCTGCATCTGGCAAGCAAGTTCCCAGAAGCATGTACACCATTCCCTGTAAGTGAACCTATGGCAACATATTAAAAATGAGCAAAGATCTCTGAATAGAAGACAAAGGAGAAGAAAAAGAACATTCAAGGTACAAAACAAAGTTTGTTGCTGAAGTATAAATGAAATGACTACTTGTGTGAAAATAACTACTCAGTACATTTGTGGGAGTACAAAAATCTGTGAAAACATTACTCAAAGACTTCTGTGTGAGCAAAGATAGAAAATGTGATCACCCACTGTCAATTTCAGAGGGATGACTGCAAGTTTCATTCTAATAATTATCAGTAATTTCTATATTGAAAATCAGTAGAAGACCATAGATTTTAATTCCTTGCTACTGTCTGATTGGTCCCAATAGGAGAGTTGTTCCTTTTCAAGAAAAAAAAAAAAAAAAGTGTTACTCTAATGTTGTACCTTTGACTGGAAAATTAAGGTGTCTTGTCCTGCTTGTGTTTTCTTTCCAGAAACCTGAGCCAGTAAACATGATGACTGCATCTGTAGGTGAATATACAAGAAAATAGTAAAATTGCTGTCTTAAAGTAGTCTTCTGGACAATGACATTTTTATTGCCTGTTATCTATGTGCTTCCTGCAGACTTAACACTTGATACCCCATTCCTTGAGCCGACAATGCTGCTTCTCTGAACTAACTTGTGGGAAAGCAAGAGAAAAACAAGGAGGCACTGAAGATGCTAGTACAGATCAAGGGAGGCCTTTGAAAATCACATTTTTCCCATAATCACTGCAAACATGGTATATACAGATAACCAAGGAAGAACTCTCTTTTTGGGCATCCAGAATTTACCCAGAAGCAATATCATAAGATTCAGCATTCCTCTCCATATAGCTGAATTTCCAGTCCCAATGCTCTTCCTGTGATTATCATAAGGATTACACAACTACTTTTTTATTGAACCCATGGAAAAACTCTACCTATGCCTCTGTTTTCTCTTTTGCTGTGTAACTAAGCCTACTGTTCTTAGATCCCTGGTTGGAGGCATTTTTAGGTGGTTTGTTAGCCACTACATTTCCATTTTTATCTCCAAGCCTGTCTTCCTCCTAACCTCCCTGCCTGTTGCTGGCCGGGGATAGGGAGTGAAGCACCAGTGCTGCACCTCTGCCCCAGGCACCCCTTCTCCCTCCCACGATGGTCGCATCCCAGGTGCGGAGGAGCAAAAGCAGCTGCTTAAATCTCGCCTTCTGCAGGCTTGCCTCTCCAGTGTTGGGGGCCCAGCTGAAAGTCACAGGAGGTCTTTTTTCCCCCTTCTTTCTAGCACAGTCATTCACCTGCTTTGTTGTTTGCTTCTCAGGCAACAAGGTAGGTCACTGACCTAGCCGAAAATGTACCTTGCTGTGGCAGGGAGCTGCTAGGCTGGACCAGCTATCATGGCGGTGTGTATCCTGGGAGGTGCTTGGCCATGTGGGCACAGAGACACTGCAGGTACCTTGCCATGCCTTCCCAGGGAGATGTGCTCTTACCAGTCGAGAAATGCTAGTTTACACCATGGGCAAATGACTAAGATAATGGTAGAAGCTTGCCTCAGTGCTGTTTTCTTATTTTTAGTTTTTTAAGGTCATCTTTCATTGTCCCACAGTCTAGAAAGTTGCACCTCTTCTGTCACCCTTCTCCCATTTTGTGGAGTACTTATTTTAACCCTCATCATTTCAGGCATCTGATTTACAAGTGGACCATAGGCAATTGTTGCTGCACCACTGGGCATGGCGGGCTATGACACCCAGCAGGCATGAGAAGGAGAGGGTGGCTGTGACCATGTCCTACCCAGCCTTCACCTTCAAACCAGACCTTCACCTTGAAACCAGACCTTCACCTGCTACTGCCATCAGCTGAGCCACTGCTGGCAACTGCGTATGTGCTTGGAGCCCAACCACAGGCAAAATAAAATGTTAAGACCTTAAATCACTAGGAAGATTGCATTTTACTTGTCCTTTGAACTGGTCAAAGAGTGCGCATGTACCAGTGCTTTTAGCCACAACACCTTGATCTCCTGGAGCTGTGTGACCATATTGTGCCCCACACATAAGGAGATGCTGATTGGACTCCAGAGGCTGCAAAATAGTTACACTTGATATTGCTGCACAAAGGGTGACTACATGAAGGGAAATGGAAGCGTTCAAGCTGAGAACAGGAAAACTCACGAGAATGTCAGAAACAGCCTGAAGAAAAAAGGAGACAAAGATGTAGTTTCCAAAACAATAACCAGAGATCAAAGGAGGCTGATGTTCTTTCAAGTCGCTATTTGTGGTGGATCTGCAGGAGAAGGTTAAAGAACATTATTCTTTAAGGTGCTGTGAAAAATAGAGTATTGCAGAGAAGCAGTAGACCCTGTAGTTTTTTTCTTGGTTCTTTTCTTGCCATTGCCCTCTGCATTTCTGTGTTGGGCATGCTGAGTTTTTCTGAGAGAAATGCCACCATTCACTTCACTTTAAATTGTCTTTAAATTGAGGAGAGATCAAACAGTTTTATCTTCTGATACAATCATACGCCATGGAAACTCTCCTTACTCATTCCCCAAGCTGCCTTGTTTTCTGCTCTATTGCTAGATCTAGTTCAATGCTTTTAAGGCTCAAACTGCACAGATTTTCCCTTTTTAGTTCTATTCTTCATCATATCCTGATTGATTTTATTGATTTTGTCCAATTTCTGTCAAAACTAATAAATAATTAGAAATCTCAAAATGTTTCATGCTGACACTTTCATATGAGCATTTCAGTTTTCCATTTATGATATTTCATTATGAAGTTTTGTTTTATTTGAAATAGTTTAAAAGCTGGGAAAGAAACATTTCTTCATAGTTTGATGCAGAATGACCAACCTGAAGTGAGCTTTTTTTTTTTCCTTGATCATCTCAATAATTGCAGTGTGGTTTGTGCCACTTCATATGTCTTCTGGCAAATGAAAAAATCAGATGATTGCGCTGTTTTAGGTAATCGGTCCAACATATAACAGTCATTCTCTGTGCTTTCTTATATCTTTATGATTCAGTATACATGCTCTGAGACATTTCTATGCTTGATTTTTATTTTTTCACAGGTGGGAAACAAGGCCAGGTTTATATACAATGGGTAATCGGTATTCCAGAAAATGAAGGACAAGGAAGTAACTGTTGAAGTACGCAAGAAAAGCCTGACCTTCGGCATATACAAACTCTGAAATTAGTCCTTGTCCTTCCTACTTTATGCATGAGAGTTAAGTGATCTCATATAAAAAAGGGTGCCAAAGTAGGACCACCCAGGCACTTTAAGGCAGTTTATAAGGGTCCAGGATAACGTAGGTTGAAGAAAATACTGGACTCGAAGGACTCCTTGGAAGAGGGGTCTGGGAAACTGTGCACTGGGGAGAGGTGTGAGCCCTTTACACTGAATTGTTCGCTGTGGCAGTAAGCCTGGCACCTCTCCCATGGCCGCTGCCTCCACTTCCCTGGCACTGTCCTTAGGTTCACAGGCCCCTGCTGTTCGTCCTCACTGTAACGCGCTGGGTGACATGCTTGGGTCACCAAGTATGAATGACCATGAGGAGCTGTGGAAAACCTGTGAAAGGTTTGTGCGGCTCAGGCAATAGCTAGCTGATGCGTATCTGCTTAGGTCAGGGGACTGGAGACAAGGCGATGTCTTTCCATGTTAATAACATCTGTCTGCTTCTAACAGGGCCAGAGCAATTTTCTTTAACTTACCAGACCAGGCTAGGGAATCTGGATTTACCAGCTGTTTTGACAGGCAGTAGTTTCCTTTATCTTCTTCTCTCACAGAAAGGTAAATAGTGAGGTGCTTGGAATTTAAACGGTGTCTTTATATTTAACCTGTTCCTTGATGTTTAAAGAAAGACAAGTTTAACCTCTTTATAAGGTTAAGAGAAGGGTCAGGAGAAGCCAATATTTTATAGAATAAATTGTCTTCTCTCTATAAAACTGTATTTTACACAATACGTTGTCTTCTCATTAGTGTAAATTATTCTTCAATGTTATTTAACATCTTCCATAAGTTAGATGGCCTAATACGGGTTGCTGTGGACTGCTATGCCTTACTAGTTCTTTAGACCTACACAGCACTCCTTTGCATCTAGTGGAACTCGGGTAAAAGAGCCTTACTTAGCTATTTTTCAGTTCCCATTTTATCCACTGACTGGAAAGACCAGGCCCTTGCTCTGGACTTCATCCTGTACTTCTTGCCTTCCTGAAGGAATTAAAGGGAGCTCACAATATGGGACACTCAAGGCTTGCTTAAGGAGAAGCCTGTAACTCAGTCCTGCATTTCTTCAATTTAAATGAAAGATCCCAAACTAGAATATGAGGTTTCTGTAAGAACAATGTGCATGAACAAGACCAGATCAATGCTGAGGGAGAGCAATACACTGGTATGAATCAGAGTAGCCTGAAGCCACACCTCCATTGCTTCTCAGTCTAGTACTGAGAAAGCTTTTCAGGTCTGATTAGTCATTTGAGTTAAGTGTAATAAATGTCAGAGAAACTAATTAAAAAAAACCCTCAGTAAATGTGAGGCATAGCTGCTCTCTAGTGGACTTGTGAATAGTGTCAGCAACATAAGTACACTTAACATCCCAGAAAATAATCATGTAGATACTCTGCTGAGAGACAGAAGATGAAAACTTCCTACACATGTGAGTTCAGCTGCTTCTTCGTTTTCTTGCTGTCTCTCCCCTCCTTATGTGGCTGACTTACACCAGGGTTACAGTGAAACAGCAGAATGCAATAGCAACTTCAAAAAATATCTCCTGTCCAATGCTGTGATGAGCAGTATTTCATGATCTGTATGTTGTAGTTCCGTTTGCCGATGACAGTGTTTCCATTTAGCATCATGTGAGAGTGGCAAGTACCTTAGAGCTAAGGAAAACCGCTTTATGAGGAAAGGGGAGGTGTACAAAGTACAAGTACTTCTTATGCTGTACAGAAAGATAGCAGAGAAGGAAATACCTAGTGCACGTAACGACCTTCATGTTTGGGAAGGTGAGATCCTTTCAGTTTTTCTCAGGAGAGAAACTGCTGATTTCAGTGGGATCAATGTCAAATCAAGTAAGCATGCCCAGGCATAAGTGCATGCACACACAGGACCTTGGGCAGCCTGGCTGCCCAGCAGGGTCTGGGGGTGGCTGTGGTACGGAGCAGCGCTCAGCCTACAGACACCCCCAGGGACAGCATGGGGCTGAAATGTGGCACTCCTGTTCCTGACCTTGCCAGCAGCTTCACTGGCTCAGTGTTTAGCTAGCTGTCCACTCTATGGCAAGAAATTCTACATCCACCAAAATGCCCCCAGAAGTAATCTTCTGCCTGTATTGATTTCTTGATGGGTAGTCTTTAAAAGGGTTTCAGAACAAACCTATCGGTTACATTCTTTTATCGCAGTAACTTCAGCAAAAATCAGTGACAGATTTCATAAGCAGCCCTGAAATAACTTCGGGACCAAATAATGTGATTCAAATCCACTAAAAAGGTTTATAGGAGTGACTGAAAAAGTTAGTTATTAATGCTGTGAACAAAATTCCTTGTGCAACAAAATAGCCTGTACTTAACCTGACCTTGTTTTTGTATATATGCAAGGAGGTTTGCTTAAGATGTATGTATTTCAAAAGCAGCTTTAGAAATAACCTGGACATCCCATTTCTTAGATTTTTAGTCAAGTTACTGAGAAATGTGTTCCCACCATAAAGAAGTCTGGCAAAATATTGATGAAGTGAAAAGAGTATCCTATATTATGAAGTCTTAAACAACCGTAATCATTCATGTGTGTGCCAACAAGTTATTGTGGTGCAATGGTAAAGACAATGTATTTAGAGTTGTATTACCTAATTAAATTTTAAAGTAACAATACCCACCTTAGCCTACAGAAAGTTATAAAAAGAGAAGAAAAAAGAAAAAAAAATCCAGTTAGCTGGAGAAAAAAGAATGATAAAGAACAGAGTTGGTAAATGGCTTCTTTTGGTGGTCCTCTGGTCCCCTCCAAGGAAGAGTACAGCATGCTGCCTGGATCAAGTTCCTCAGCAAGATACTCCTTGCTTTGTAGTGTTGTGTTACATGAATACGTTATAGTAGTAGTAATGGTATGTACCTGCTTATGATGGAAAGTAGAAGTTACAGTAAATGTATATGTTGTATTGCAATCATGCGCAAAACTACCAGAACACAAGTGTGGAAGATAGAAGGAAGGGTTGAAGTCACTTTTAGTAGATGCAGCACCCCATGTTGATGCAATTACATAAACAAAAAATGTCCTTCATCAGTATAGCTCATTCTACATAGAAAAGGGATTTAGTATGTGCTGGTGGAAGAATTCAGCTATAGGTCATCTGTAGTTATACCAGCAAGTCCTATTAAGTATAAAAGTGTAGCACATCCTTCTCCCCAGTGGTCTGTCGCCCAAGAACAAGCTGCCTGAATGATGACTGGGGAGTCGAGGTGGAATATCACCTGAGTTGGTGCTGTTAAAATCTCCATCTAGTATTTAGGGGTTTTTTTACTGGCCTTGAAAGGAAACACAAGCGAAAAATGCCACTATGTTCCCTTCTCACACCAGCACTGCAGAAGTACATGGGGCATGGTTATGTGGGGGTCAGTGAACATCCAGAACATATGCATGATGACTATCTCGGCTATTTCAAACCACCAAGCTCTTTCCCGCTGTGGTGGGTTGACCCCAGCCAGCAGCTAATCACCCCCACAACCACTGTCTCACTCCCTCCCCCTGCAGAGTGGGGGAGAGAATAGGAAGAGCAAAAGCAAAAAGACTCACACATCAAGACAACTTTTAATATTAAAGTGAAGTAAAGAGCAGGGGGAGTAGTGATGCAAAGGCAATCACTCACCCCTTCCCACAAGAAGACTGATGTCCAGCCAGCCTCCGAGCAATGGCTACCTTGGAAGACAGCCCCCACGCCCAGGTTTTATTGCTAAGCATAACTTTATTAGCTATGGAGTGTCTCTCTGGCCAATTCATGTCAGCTGTCCTGGCTTTGTCCCCTCCCAACTTCTTGCCCACACTCAGCCAAGTCACTGGAGTGGGGGCTAAGTGAGGCAACTAGAAAGCCTTGATGCTGTGCAAGCACTGCTCAGCCATAGACAAAGCACTGGTGTGTTATCTGCACCTTTTAGTCACAGATCCGAACTACAGCACCATATGCACTGCTGTGAAGAAAGTTAACTCCATCCCAGCTGGAGCCAGTACACCCACAATGGTTATGGTTTGATTGGTTTGATTATTGATCCTCTGATTACGCTAAACCATATTCATTCTTTTCTGGCAGGGACAAAGTCTAGGATTTCTGATTGCTAATCTGTTACTCATTAATAATTATTTGCGTCTCCCATTGGGAAAGAGTTCACTGAGTCCTTGTCCCATCATGTACCTAGAAAGAGGGTGGTATTTGGTTCTGTACCTGAACTGAGGATCTAAGCTAAGAATCTGGAAGGGTTTCCACCTCTGCATCTGAGCACAGGTATTAAACACCTTTCTTTTGTTCAGACTGAGGAGAGATTTCCTTACCTTACTAGAAGTAAAAAAAATCTGGATTTTGTAGTCTATATCCCCAAGTAAATGTTGCTTATTTCACTTAATTGCAGCACTCCTCTCTTTTGTACCTGGTTGCCAGAATTTTTATTGCATCCCTTCTCTACCAGATTTCAAGTCTATCACAACTATCCTTTGAGGTTATGTATTTGGAATTTGTTTTTAAACTCATATATTGGCCCTTGTCCCTTCCATTATGTGCATGTTTGAAGATGTGTGTCGTGAGGTGCAGATCTTTGGCATTACACAAACACCTAATCCTTAATATTGCAGTATATATGCCATTTTCAGCAGATGCATGGTCTCCCCTCTCCAGCAGATAGGTTGTCGTATCTTCAATACGGGCAGTATTGTAGCTCCCTGAACTGGCATGGCAATGCATACAGTTGTTGGTGATGCCTGAGCCCCTAACCCTCCATGAGAGCTGATGCTCAGGGGAACACCAAGGATTCTCCTGCCAATCTTCAGGCTGTGGCTGTCCCTCTTCCCCAGGCCCAGAAACTGCGGTACACCAATAGCCTGCTAATTAGGAAATGCCAAACAAAACCTTAGAGATAAGAGGTGACGACATCCCACATCTTAAAGGCACAAAAGAAAGAAGTTATGGGTGAAGACATCTGCCTTCCTATTCATCTCACTGCCATCAGAAGCATTTTTTAGTACCTTATGATGACACCATGCTTTCCCAATCAATACAAAGGCAATTCTTATTGCACTGATTTCAGCCTTGTAAGCTGATTGTGTTCATAATAATCTCAGTAATATTATAGCAAGTAACTTACCAACTCCATGCAGAATGGGGAAGCATATGAGTCTTGCTAAACCAAAAGAAAGATGCTTGGAAAAAATGCATGCTCATGTTGGTTATAGCCTGGGTGATTCTGGATGTTATGAGAGAATGGGAAGTAAGTCTGACTTTTGCTTCCCTTATTAACCACTTGATCCATCCTTTAGTTCAGTGGGATTGAGGTAATGGTGGTTTAAATGAAAAAGGCTTGAACTTTAAAAATAGGAAATGCTTTTTGTCTCCGTAGTGAACATAACAGGCTCATCTGAAGGATAACCTTGATCTGTGAAAATATGTCAGTCTGAACTGTGCAGAGGTCAAAATATATATATGAAAAGTAATATTTTCTATTTCCTTTTTGTTCAGCTTCCTGTATGCTGAACCCAGGTTGTTTATTGTTCTGAATGATGCAATGGGTTAACGGCTAGTATGTGGGTTATCAGTAAGGAAATCTGAAGGTACAAGGACCATAACAGTACCTTATGTTTCACTTTGATTAAACTGGTGGAATTCCATGTAGATGGAAAATTGTGAAGGCGTATAGCCTTCATTTTATCAAGAGGATACAGTAGGAAGTAACATAAAACACAAACTATCGTATTATTTTTTATACCTAAATAATGAAACACCTTGAAGTCTTTCCATTCAAATCCATGCAGTCTTTTTACAAAGGGTAAAACACATGTGTAGTCCTTCCTGCAAAGGCTGAGATTGAGGGAGATGTGAGGCTCAGGGGAAGGGTTTGATGCATTTAGTTAGGAACCAAGCTAAGGCACCAGAAGGCTGCCATTCTCTGACTTGGCTTACACAAGCTAATGAGTTGAGTTTCCTTCTGGAGACTTCTTTCTATGACAAGCAGCCTTGTGCATGGAAAAGCACTTTATTTGCTTTAGAAATCTAAGTAAATTGAGGATATTTTAAAACAAACTTTAAAAAAAAAAATCTCTCTTTTGTTTCTTTGCTTCTTTAAAGTGTGTACAGCAATGCACGGTAAGATCAGTTGCCTTTTAGAAATAAAAAGATTTGGTGCACAGGGAAGCTGTCCTCAACCCCCCACACCAGTGAGCTTCAACATGCGTGCAAGCGACACACGAGAGCGTGGCAGAGCTTCCTTCCCAGGGACTCACACCAGGGCAGGCATCATCCAAACCCTCATGCAATCCGATCTGCTCCCCTCCAGGTAAGCCACAAGAGACACCTGAGTATCTGTCCACAGGTGAAGGCAGAGAGGCATACCAGCAGTAGGACCCCTTCAGTAGTTACGTTCACCATCATGCAACTTGGTGGTTCTGAAGTACATAAGGATAGTAGGAACACGCCCTTTGTGTCTTACGCAAAAATAGTTGATGCTCTATGTGGACAGCAACAAACATTTTCTTTGAGGTGGGTGTGATACACGTTGTTTCTTTGCTTAACTGCTGTTGCTTGAATAAAGATCAATAATAATGTGTCTTAAAAAACAGCTGGGAGGGAATGCCCTTGGTTTACCCCACCTTAGCACTGCATGTTGGTGTTTTGAAACTAGGGTGGGGTGGTTTATATTTTGATAGACCATTATCTAGGAGGGAAGCAAATAACCTGAAACCTCGACCTTTCATGTGCTTGTGATCTGAATAGTGTTTTGTTCCTCACCAATGTTGTTGTTGCTTATGTGCTGCGTAACTGCCTGTGAGGGCAGCCAGGAGCTAAGGAGGGTCGTTTGCACTAAAGGCTTCAGATGCCCTTTTATGTGATGTGGCTCAGGATGGAGGACAGTAGCATCAAATATCATCCTTCACCTGAGTTTTTTCTCCATATACTCCATATACAGTGCAGTGCTGAGCAGGTCAATAAGTAGTCATAGTAGGTCACACACAGGGGAATAAATGAGCAGCAAGACGTTTAAAAATAATGGAGAAGCGGCAGCAGGTAAATCTTGTGCAAGCTGCTTACAGTCGTTGATAGTTCATGCCTGAGCACCTCATGGGGCCACTCAGTCCCGTAGGGCAAACCTTTTGTGTCACTCTTCTCTTCCCTGAGCTGTCGGAGGGGAAGCTGTCAGACTTCCCTTCCTCTGTGAAGAGCTTTGAGTGGAAAATGTTACAGAAGAGCCCCAGTGTTACTGTTAACACAGGCAGTCTTTTACATGACCATGGACCAGACCTAAATGAAGTGCACTTACTTTAGGACGTAGAAAAGGAGCCTCTTTTCCTGAATTCCTTGACTCTGGTATTTGACAAAGTGGTTACCCTAATTTTCAATGTGCTGTACAGTAGAATAAGCAAGGGTCAGAGTATATGAGCTACAGCAATCCTTGGGGCAGTACTGTACTGCAAAGGATGAGTGGAACTGAGCCTGCTCTGACTTCCCTTCTTGAGGAGCCTCGCTGTGCTGGTTTTATGTAGTCCAGAAGTTTGTCTCCAAGCTCTTTGCATGGCCAGAATGAAATCAGCCTTGGACCAGGTTCTCAATGGCTGGCTTTCAGTAGCGTAGACATCACATGAGTGCAAGAGAATCAGCTCAGACTCACCACTGGTTGAATAATCCTCTAGTACCTGGTTGGAAAGCTGAACAACTGCTGTACAAATTTTGCCTGAATGCAGTACACATTAATGCTTTGCTGGACAATCTTGGCAGGACTTTGTAGATGGAGAGGTTTGATGACTAGCACAGATAATTGAGTGACATCAAAGCCACTCTCCAGACTCCTCCTATTAAGTTTGTTGCTCACATGTGGGGCAAAAAAGGAAGTACTAAGTCCCACACAAGTACTTTTGATGCTGCCGTGCCTGTTTAGAAAAAGGATACATCACTGGAAATATCTGGGACGTGACTTAGGACAGGACCAGAAGGAACCTTGAGAGGTCACTTCCTCTTCCCCGTGTCCATATTTGGTATATTTTTCTTGTGTTTATTTGTAATAAATGGCAAGAGCAGACAATCTAAAGTGAGAAGCAGGGCGCTCAGCCATCCAGGAGGTGCAGGAACATACTACAGCATGCTAATGCTAACAAAGTAGATGAAGGCTGCCATACACCTCTGTCCTGCCCCTGCTCCCCAAGGCCTGCAAGGTACACAAGTATGAAGGTGATCACCTTATAAATGGCAAGAAGGAAAGACAGGAGCTATAGGTTAGATTTAAAGGGTCTTTTCTGATAGGAGGAAGAGGTATCTTGACCTCTTTTTGGAACGTGTCTCTGCTCATCTCTTCCCATAATTTTCTTCTTCTCCCCACCCCCCTGAATTTCCTGTCTCTGCTCTCAGTTGTGTGAGGAGGACTTTTTTCCTTCTTGCTTTTTGCTTTCTTACTGTTACACTGGCAGCACTGGGGCACTCTGGCATCTTTCACCCTTGCACCAAGCAGTAAATGTCCTTCTCTGGGTTATGTGAGGTGGTAATTTTTTGCTGGGTAACTGTGCAGCTGAGATCCTGTCTCTCATAACCAGGGTCTCACCGGTTGAAAGAAGAGCACTTCCCAACAGTCTGAGATTGATAAAAGACCTCTAATGCTCAGGTCACCTCAAACTGCAGTTCAACGGGCTGAAGATGTGGTTACGGTGGGTGTCTTGGAGAAGACAGGCTGACACTAGAGAGGTGAAGCGAAGCCCAAAATCCTTTGTGCCTGGAGGAACACCTCATGACTCAGGAGTGCACTTGTAGGAGATAGCTGCCCGTAGGAGCTGAGCCCTGTGTTAGATGACCAAAGAAGTTCTTCAAAATTTGGGCTCCTTGGTAAGATTTGCAGGCCAGCAGGCAAAGGCAGGCCCAGGTCCTGGGTGCCTGCAGAGCACAGGATGTGACCTGCTTGCTCCTCACTGGGCATGCTGGGCATCTGCACCTACCCAAATGCCTGCCTGCCTGTCTTGCATTCTCCAGGAGGCAACATCTCCAGCACCTTCGGGAACAGCTGCTGCAGTGGAGGTGCCCAGCCACCCTCTTCTCCTTCAAATCCTTCCTGGCAAACAGTTTTCCCTGGATGACTTCACCAAGTAAATTAGTTTATTCAAGGTTCTGAGAATTAAATGTACAGGCAGTATTTTTCTCCTAAATTTATAGGCAAGAGGTGCACAAGTAAGTGATTTCAGCGCCTAGCATGTACCTCCTACTGCAAGACGCAGGACCTGCATGTTCTCGGCACGGGTAAGAATCTCTAAGGCATTAGTCACAGCTAGCTGCTACACGCAGTCACTCTGGCTGGCTGAGCAAGAAAACTTGTGGTTTTATTTCAGCTTCCTCACTAGGAGTCTCAAAGCCAGGCATCCCCATTTTGGGCAAGAGATACACTCTCAAACCTGCCTTATCCCTCTTACTACTTGTTATTTTATATCTGTTTCCTCCTTGGCTTTGATTTTACGTTCCCCTTCACTTTGGCCCTGTGAGCACGTCAGCACTTGGTGCTCCCACAGCGTTATATGCTGCCTCGATGGTATTGCTGCATCCTCATCCACCGCTTCCTCCCCCCTCGCCCCAGCTCCCGCCACCCCAGTGCATCTGTGACGTCACCAGCTGGTGGCTGCGACAAAATTGGTGTGGCTGGGACAAAATTGGTGTGTCCGCATCACAAGCCCTGCAACCCCCTGACGGCTAAGAAATGGCTCCCAAATGCCTCACTGTTTTAAAGCCCATGTCTCCCAATTTCACCTAATACTGACTGTTTCTCTCTATACCTTCCGAATCTTTGTTTCTGTTTTAAACATGAATTTTTTTTGCCTTGAGAGAGGCTTTTTCATACAACTCTGCCTCATTGATTCTCCACTCCTTCCTAAATCTGAGATGAAAAATGCCTTTTCCTGTCCCCAGACTTGTTTTTCTCTTCTGCTGGGGCTGATTTAACTGGTTGTTATTCTGCGCTTCCAACATTGCTCAAAAGATGTTGCAGAAAACAAAGTTGTATTGTATTGAAACAGAAAACAATTTCAAAATGGGATGAATCACCCTTTCTTCAACCCCCAGCTAAAAATCAAAAAAAGATGATTCACTGTAGAAAGTCTATATGAGGTTTCTCAAATTCAGTTCTGGTTTATTATCTGTGAGGCAATTCTGTGCTTGTCATTCTGGCAATGTGGTATCATTTTACTTGAAAATGGCCTGGCGGTTTTATTGATTCATTCTGGGAGATGACTATTTTGTTGGTAAATTTGAAGGCTATTTTTGCTTATTTCATGAAGCATTTGAAGCATAGCTTGTATTTCAGTCTATAGAGTATTTTGGAAAATTTAAGCAAATACATAATAAAACATAACAAGAAGTAAAATAAAAATCCAGCACACTTAAAGCCAATGAAAGGCAGTGCTTTTTTACACAACACACAATCAAGCTGTGGAAGTTTTTGCCTCGGTATCATCAAGGGCAAGACCTTTGTGAGATTCAGAACAATTAGGCACACTGATAACATTGCCTATAGTTAAATTACAGAAAATAGATAAAAAGAAATCATCAAAACTGGGGGACAGTGATGCCTGCAGTGCATTCCTTAGGATGCAGAAGTAGTGCCCAGTGCAGTGGGCTGCCAGTGCTCCCTCGGCTGAGTGCTGGGGCTGGTTTTCAGTCCCCTCAAGCTGGATCCAGCCTTGCAGTTCCCTTGGCCTGGGCAAAGGCTGCAACTGCCTCTGCAGCCTCTGTAACGCAGTTCCTCGGCAAGCAGGATTGACGCCTGGAAGCGATGGGCCATTGGCTAACTTGCAGTACGTTGGGGCTTTGAGGGACCGTGATTGCCCTACCTACAGCGGAATTCCTGGCCCTGTTGGTCAAATGAGACCAAAAGTCTGGCCCAGCATGAAGTCTGTGTTTCCAGCTCTATATGGTGAGCAGGGTGAGTGTTTTGAATCTACGTGAAAATGTACGTTGTTCACATGAGTTTTCTGTCTACTTTCATGTTATCACACTATCCCCAAAGAGGAAGACCACAGAACAGCTCTGGTAGAAGTCGAGTTGTGTGCATCAGCACTCTGGAGACCCAGCAGCTCTTTTGTGGACTGGGCGGGGGGGGGATTGGGTGCATTTTGGGGATTGGTCAAGGAGGGTAAGGGAAGTTCCTCAAGTTTACAACAAATTGCACTGGATTTAAATAAAAAAAAATCAGGTGTAGTATTGAAATACTCTTTATTTTGCATTTCCCTAACAGGCTTTTTTCAAAATGATTCCAGAAAAGATTGTGAAGTAACCAAGCATTGCTGCCCAGGCAGGAGCAAAGGAGCTGAGAAGTGGCACATGCCTCCTCCCAAGCCCTCCCCCTGCCCCCCCCCAGCATGGTTCCTGCAGGCTTGACCCTGAGCACAGCAGGCAGCTCCTTTGCCAGCCCCTGGCTCCTGCAGGTCGGTGCAGAACCGGGTGACTTCAGGAGGAAGTGTGATTAAGAGGGTGACAAAAGTTAGTGAAGACTGCCATGAAGCCCTACCACATACGAGGTGTGGTATTTATGGCAGTGCTGACATGCATGCTGTGAAATGAAGAAAAAAGGGCACATGAGGTCAAATGGCCCAGCTCTTTCACTCTTCCTTGCTGAGGGCTCTCTGGAGTAGAAATCAAACTGCTGCATGGTGAAAGCTTTTTATGAATGACTTTTGATTAATACTTGTGAAGCTGGTGGGAGGGGGAAAGATGAGGAGGAATCAGTGCTGAGCGTGGCCAGAAACACTGCTGCTGACAGGGCAAACTTTCCCTGTTGGCAGAGGCACAATGGCAGCAATGCTGTGCAAAGCTCTGCATGTGCACATAAGCCGTATGTGCTGGCAGTTTCCCCAGACAGACTTTGTTAGGATTACCAACCAATCAAAAAGCCTCTTAACCTAATTTTCACAATCTACGCACTTTATTAGAGCTACTTTTGATGTACCTGTCAACCCAATTTACTGTAAGGCAGCAAAAGTGGTAGGTGTGATTTGTTTATGATTTATTTAGAAATTATTTCATATCAGTTAACTAGTGTGCTTTGCTCTGGGGAATTTGCTTTTCAAAGACATTCTTCCTAGTGTACTAAGAGTAGTCATATTCATGTGAGGAAAAATGAAAATCCCTCATCCATAACTGAATTTCAAGCTAAATATATCACAGAGAAAATAAGATATATATTTTTCATGCCTTTGGTGTGTTCTAATCTGTGAGATGTCACACCAGTAAATGACCATCTCTTAGGGGCTGAAATGGGAGTCTTGATCCCACCTCAGAATGTAGTGCTTGGCCAAATGCTTTTGCCAGGCTCAAGACAGTGAATTTTAATTGTGAGCATTGCTTAGCGCATGGTCAGCTTGCAAAGGATGTACATTACTTCCAGAGAAAGGGGGGCCCGTTGGGAAGACAAAATATTGGTTGTTGTTTGGTGCTTCACGGGTATCCTAGTTTAGCCACAAAGAGGTACAGCACAGTCAGGTGAGCGTTTGCAGTTACAGTGCTTAGCTGAGCCGTGACAGCTGGGCACGTGAATGCTCCTGGTTCGCTTCAGTGCTAAATGAGTTGGGTAGCTTCAGCAGCGCACCAAGGTACTGTTTCTCAGTTGGCAAGCGCTTGCTACTATCATCATCTTCCTCTCTTTGCTTGCTGTTAAAGATAGGGGACTGGATCTTTGGTTAGGTCTGCTATGACCATTTTCATACTTAGTGTATGCTGAATTGGTAAAGCCTAGTGAGGCATAATAACGTGTTAAACATCTTGAATTAAACCGCATGTGCTCCTTCGGTGCCACCTCAGTCAGTTCTCTTGGGGCGATGGCTGAGGTTGGTGTATCAGATGGGAAATCTGGCTTGCTGAGAAAGGCTGTGTCAAAGCTGAGATTTCTGTCCTGGAACCGACACCTCCAGCTTCCCAGTAAAGGCACTGTTTCTGTTTGGGTAGTTGCTGATATTGAATCTTAGTATCAGCAATGACCATCCCCCAAATACTGCAGCCATGTTTTCAAACTTCAATTTCCTAAGCAATTTTGTACGTTTGTCTGCTGTGCCAGTACTTAGTGGTGGTCTAAGCCAAATGTGTTTGTGCTACTGGTGGAGTGTTTCTTCCAAAGCACTGTTAGATGATGGCATGCCTACTCAACGGAGGGCAACAGAGCCCAGAAAAAAAGATGCTAAGATGAGCTCAGACAGCAAATTTTAGATGTATTTACTACACTGTAGGGCAGAAAAAGTTGTGTATAAGTTTTGTCACACACAAGAGAGAACTAGTGTGCTTTGTTCTGGGGGATTTGCTATCAGATTAGAGATGTGGGGAGTTCAAAACCAGCAAGAGGAGCAACAATTATTGAGCCTGAAAAGAACTCAGGAGAGATCCAATACAGGCTTTCACCCAGCTTCAGTCAGGCTGACAAGATACAGCTTCCTGTTACAAACCTGGATTCACTTATACCCATGGGTCATCACAGCTACAGCGACATGAGTACTGCAGTTTCTGCCAGGGTGCTAGCAGTTCCTTTTACATGCATGTTGGTGCCCCTTTGCTCAGTGACAGAAAACCTGGGAATATCCAGAAACTGTTAGTAAACAACTCTCTGTCTACAAGTGTCAAAACCTGCGCCTTCAGAAACCCCACTGGGGTTTGTGGTCACAGACGCTCGCGCCTGGGCACATGCTGGTGTCGATTTGTTCACTGTCAGTGTTTTCAAAACGCAAACGTCAGTGTGCAAACTTGTGTTGCTTTGTGGCAAAAGGGAACATTGGGACGTTCACACATCCTTTTCGTGGGTGCCCAGGTGGTGTCTTCTTCTTAGAAATGTACCCCTTTAACATCAAATGATGAATAAGATATGACCAAACCTCAATGCTGTAACTACCATCAAGAATATTAAGCATGCAAATGGTGATAAGGCGGAATTTTAAAAATAACTGTTATGAACAAGGCAGCATAATAAGGGATTTAAAGATACCTTGTTTTAATGAAGTGAAATATAAAAATGTAGGCTGATCTTGTGTCATTTCTACTGGTTTGCCTTACATTTTGCTATTCAATACACAAATAGCAGTATATTTTTATCCTAACAACAGTTTGCTCACAGATTTGAATTTCTGAGGATAAAATTTCCTCCTCAGTATACAGACCAGTGTTTTGTAGTTTTGGCCTTAATTATGGGCAAAGGCAAACTTGTCTACCAAAGCAGTGGTACCAAATTCTCACATACCGGAAAAGTTGACAGACGTCAAAGGTTCTCATTCAAGATTGCCTTTAAAATGATATTGTCTGTCTGCTGCAAATGTTTTCTTCCTGAAGACTAGTGTTTGCTTGGGTATTATTTCTGCAACTGGAAATGGCATAAGAGAAGTTTTTACTTGGTTGTCATTGTAGAAGGTCAAGTTTCACTAAGCAGACTAGGACTCAGATATTCCATGCAGTTCTCAACTGAATTAAATAAAGCTACTTAACGTCAATGAATGTGAAGTTAATTTAAATTTACATTTATGTGAATTTAGGGCCTAGATAACCTAAAATAAAGAATTTTACATTTACCAAGTCAAAAGAATAGCAGCAGTCACCATACAGTTTGGAAAGGCTCCTTGTTCTGTAGCATAACCAAATGAATCCCTTTCCATTGCACACATAATCAGGCTTAGGGAAGAAACTTTAATTTCAGACTAATTACTTCCACTAAAAACTTTGGAGTACTTAAATTTGTAACTTGATCTTTGTCGTTTGCCATGCTGCTGCTGTTTATATTACGTGGAGTTTTACTTTAGTATTTGTTCTTACAGATCTGCCTATTGCTCCAAATCATGCCTAAGTCACTTGCTGTAGCAAGGATGAAAATATCTGCTATTAATTTTGGTACTCAATGTTTAAGCGGTTGGACAAAGTGTCAGAAAACATTTGCATAAGTTTTATATACACAGTAATAAAAATGAGAGGGGTAGCAGGTTTCTGCCAGACCAATGCCAACCATGTTATATGACCTAAAGAATCATCGAATGATGGGATAGGTTCATAAATACAGCAAAAAACTGTTGAAGAAAAATGTCTTTATCCACATACTCATGGAGTAACTTTATAACATGGCCAATCTTACCAAGTTTCACAATGAATAGTAAGTGGGAACTGAAAAAACCAAACTGTTGCCCAAACATTGTTACCGTAAATGTAAAGGAAAAGAAACACTGTAGGTGGGGATAGTAGTTCTGAGCCATTCCTTTTGTGTCTTATGTATAACTGTCCCAAAAAACCCCAATAGGACTTCACCGTCAGAAATCTCCCATTCTGCAGACTGCCTGTCTGTTCTTGCCTCATTGGCCACAACGCCTGCCTACTTCTGACGACAAAAAAAAAAAAGAATATCATTTGATGTATTTCACATTTCCACTTCTGTTCAGTGATCTTTTTTCCTTCTGTCTGCAGTTGTTTAACCTTGATCCAGTCATTCAGGTGAGAACAGAGAAAAGCGGAAACACGTCTATGTTCCCCCTCCCAACGTGTCGAGACGCAGCACGGCTACCATCTCAGCATGGTCAGAGATGGACTTAATGGCCTTGAAGCTAAAGTGTTCTTTAAAAACAAACCAATATTTTGATTATGGCCAGTGATATTTAATTTCTTCAGCCAAAAGCAATTATTTTACCAACTGGCTGCTGAAAATCGTGACTGTTGAATTTTCCGCAGGGTATGGCTTTTGAACCATGGAGGAGATTGTAGGAAAGCACCATTTAGGTGCCAAGCTCCAGAAGCTACGGTGCAGCCAAGGATCAGTCCTACATTTTGCAAAATCTTCCTTTGCATGTGCTACGTTGTGCATGTTTAGGCCTTCTTATTTGCAAGCTGTTCAGCTGCAACAAAAATTCAGTGGAGCAGGGAGGAGAGAAGCATGCTTTGGGATAAAAGCCAAGCTGGTGTTTCCAGCCTGTGAGCTGGCTACATTGCACTGGCAGCTATGAATTAGGTGACTCAGTCCTGTGCGGTCACAGTCAGTCAGAAAATAGCAATGTTTGTGGCACACAGGGTGGTGTGGCCAGTCCCATCCTAGTCAGCAAATCAATATTTAAACTGACCACTGCACTTTTCCTTTCCCTGGTGCAACACCCAGGCCAGCCTGCTTAACTTTTCAATATCCAAGTATAATGGGTGACATTTGGATCAGTGCTTTCAAAAGTAAGTCTTGGAAATTGCATGTGAAAATTGCCCCCTCCATTTAAACACCTAAGTAAAGTGCCTACCTTCAGAAACACGGTTCTGAAAACCCCGGACTTTATCATTAGTGACATTTTGTTGAGATCTGTTATCTGTGTGGTTCCACAAGTGACCTAGAATAAGAAGAGCAGAATTCTTGTTCTTAGAAATGGAAAAAATTGCCCTTTAGGGAGCACTCCACCACGCAGAAATATTCAGGCACATACAGGGTGGCCATTTGCCTTTGCTTCAACTATAATTTCATAGGATGCTATTTCTAAGCAGTAGTGGAATCGCCCAGTGGCAATCAATGAGCTGCAAAAGCAGCTGGAGATGGTTCAGGATGGTTTTGTTCACAGTGTTACTTTCCCAGGGCAGGCAGGGTTGGGGAGGATAAATACAGTGCAGCGCAAGTCTGCAGCAGGGCAGCAGAGCAGGGGGAGTTCATGGCACACCACAGCATTTGTAGTGACTGCTGCAGGCCGCAGCCACAGTGTGGATTGAGGTTGCCCTCGGATTTGTCAGTGATTTCTTTTAGGGTATCTGCAGCCAAAGAATCATCTGTCTGGCTTTATTTTAGCTTCACTTCAGAAGAGCCAAAGCAGATTTCCTTGTGTTAGCTGCAGCAGGGTGCAAAGGCTTGGGACGGGGTTCGTGCTTAATGTCTGGGGGTGCCATACAGGCCATACCCCCCCCAGGGTGCTTAGCACAGTGAGGGTACTTGTGTGGGCAGCTAAGGATGTCAGGTGGGTTTTGGCTGCGTATGTCTACTGTTTCGTGTTGCACAGAGCCTGGCTGCATATTTATATCAATCGGGAGTCATGCAGCATGAAAATACCATACAACCATTTGCTTCTGTCATTGTTATTATAAATAGGCAACCCCAAAGACCCTAACTCTGGGTGCTAGCTTATAGGAAAACTAGACCCTGCCTAATGTCCACTAGGATTTCTCTTTGAGTTAGTCAGCTCCAATTAAGAATACTTATTTTTTCAGAGGTAAGCCAAGGCAAGCCAAGAGCAGAAGGTATAGCTCTTACCAGAAGGAGTAGTATCTTTGAAATTACTGGTTGTGGAGGGGTGTTATAGGACTCAGTCCACATGTTGAAGGGTTGGTCAAAGTTGACTAAGGAAGGGGTCCTTAATTTGGATTAGTATCTTTAGGTACAACCTTGCAGTTTCCCAAACGTAATCCTTTTCTAATTGAACAATGAAGGGGAAAATGGTTTACTGAAAGGGCATGTGAGAGGCAGAGCACTGTCTAATATTTAATCTGGACAAAGTTACATTAGGAAAAGGAAGTCCTACAGGAGACTATGATCTATTTTTCTTATCAGAAATATGCAGAAAGAATTGCCATGCTAGGCAAAGTCTGCCTATATATCTTAGAAGTTCAATATTTAGAAGAAGTAATCACCAGCGCAAGATGTTCTTTCTCTCTTTTGGCAACCTACACAAGAAGGAATAAGAATGCATAAACTACACGGGGACCCATCACTCTTAATCCAGAATACTCCTGTCTGCAGATGGAGCTAATTCAGAAAGATCTGCTCTTCAGCAGATCCAGATTCTACCCTTAGAAATGCATAGCAGGAACATCAGCTTAAACAAGAGCTAGAGCCTTCCCAAAACTAAAGAGACACTGTTCTGTAGTCTTACCTTTTTAGTGTGCATTCTCCCTCTGAATTACTCATCCATAAAAATGCAAATGTCAGTACTGAAATGAAAGCCGTTCAAGGGAAAAAAATAATGATTAAACCATTTGCCTCTGTCAATGGCTTGAAGACAAAAGCCCACATCTGCAGTTCTGCATTTCTTTGGTATAGGAAGCAAACAGGTCTGCAAAGAGGCTTCTTAAAATAAGAAATTTTCAGCCTAACCGCTGGTTCCGCCTGTGTATTAGTACATCTGTTGGCTTGTGGGGGCTTCTCTTACTCAGAATTGAACTGAGACTGACAGTAACATTTGTTTACTACATATCTGATCAACCATATATAACCTTTGCCAAAGCAACTGAATTAGAACGGAGAGCAATACATTCATTAGGATAGGAACATAATTTTTAAGGATTACTTAAGATTAAAAAAGTACACAGGTCATAAGCGCATATGTTACTGGAATAAATTTTTGCAGAAACCAAAGGACACTTGCTTTTTCAAGGCAAAGATTGCTAAAAAGGAATGCATGGTGTGACACAGAAAAAGATGATATAAAAAGAAAATAAAGAATATCAGTGCAACAAGTTATAAACTCTGAAGTCTCCAGCTACAGATCAGATACTTTACTGCTTAAATAGACTGTGTTTTTTTCCTCTAAATTCAAATTTGCAATGTTGGGCTTCAGTATTCCCCAAATTTCCATGAAATGGAAGATGTGCAGCTGAGGGCTCATTTCGTATCAAATGAAAAGGAGTTAATAGTCAAAGACCTGCTGAGAAAACCTGGCATCATCCTCAGGGAATATTTTTCCTAAAAGCCTTATGCCTGCTTTGGAGTGAATTATTCTAAACAAAAAAGTAAGGGGTTTGCTTTTGGGGGGAAAAAGAGGGGTGGGGTTTTGGCAGTGTGTTTCTCTCGAGTGTGGATTGCAGCCAGTGCTATAACAGTTCCGACCTCTGGAACAAGGTTGTCATGTTTGTCTGCAGGAGAGGGAAGGTGTCACCCATACTAGTGTCACAAAACCACCCTCCTCAAATGCAGCCACGTAACAAACCCTGAGCATCTTGCTGGTTAGGGCTTTCTAGAGCTTGACAGCAAAATTGCCCGAAGCACCTTCCTCTGAGGATGCTGTGGCTGAAGGTGGCATGGCCAACCAGTGCTTCCTGATGGGGCGAGCCAGTTGTGGCTTCAGATTTGAAATTAAGACTTTCTCCTAATATCCCCTTTCCTTAATTTCCCTAACAGAGAAAGCGGTGGTGGTAGAGGAATAGAGATCCTGAGAGGGAGAAGGCTGGAGGGCAGACAGGTTGGGTTAGGCAAGGTGGAGCTGGACAGGCAAGGGAGCTGGCAGGGCTCTGGGGTGGTGGGGCCAGAAGAAGACGGGGGGTATCTGTGCTGCAGGGCAGGGGTGGCATGACAAGGCAGAGCCAGTGCATCTGTCCCTCCTGACGCAGGTTCACGCAGAGGATGAAAACCTTTGTACTTTCAAGTCAGTCACTAGCTCCAGAGACAGGAGCCAGCGCTGGGGCTGTCCATATCCCAGCTACCCTGGTCATGGAGAGCAGGCATCCGCCAGATTTCTGAGCCAGGGATGCAGGCTTCCCTTTTGTTTTAAATGTTAGAAATCAAATAAACAAATCAACTTTTACCTTGCTCGAAAAGAAATGCTAGTAAAATGTTGTTCAGAGTTCAGAATCCTGGGTTCAAAGTTCAGAAATTCCCTGACAGCTTTACAACTCCTTTCTGCACAATGCCGGTGTGTTTACGTCCTTCCCACCCACCGTTGCTTTTTAAGGCTGTGGCTATGGCTTGCACTGTGAGAAAAGCCTTTACAAGTCCCCAAAAGTTTGAAAATCATGAGTCGGACCCCTCAAAAGAGTGGGGAGGGGGGATTGTTTTTTATCTATGTAAAACTCACTTGATACCTTTTATCTGTGTGTGTGCATAAAGCAGTGCAGTGTTATTTTTTTTGGCCTCTGGGTAGGGGATATCTGTTGGTTTGATGGTATGGGGCTTTCAGCTGCTCCCTAGATTACCAAACCTGAAGTCAGGCTATGTCCTCTCATTCCCCTCCCACCTGTCCCTCATCATCCCAGCAATCAATCCTGCCCGTGATTTGATCATCGTCCGCTTACCTCCTCTAACAAGGCACTTATAGAAACCATTTTGTCTGTATAGGTTCCTGGCCTTCCCCTCGCAGACTGCGAGTAATGCCTAGTGACTAGAAAAGACTGAGATTTTTTGCAACGCAGAGCCAGTATTTGTGTGTTTTCTAGGTGCCCAACTCAGAATGCTGGAGGGCTGTGATGAAAAGGTGAGTACTAGCAGCTCTCAGAAAGCTGTGCCTGGTGCTAAGTATTGGCACAAAATACTAGATACTCAGGAAGATTAGGCTCTCAGCATGAAAAACTCACTAATTTTCTTGACTGTATTGCCTGCACTTTCTGTCTGGACTTCTTGTTACGAGTAAAAAAGGGAAATAGCACGATGTTGCTTTTCAGCTGTTTGAAAGTAAACATGTTTGTGACTGTAAGGAATGAGGAGATTTGGATGAGTACATCACGTAAAAGAGTGGATTTTTTTTACAAGAACTTATGCTGGATTTACATGGTGTACAAAATAGTGCAAAGAATGACAAATATCAATATTTGTCAAATATCAAATTAAAGTAATTTTTAATTTTTAATTTATCAAATTAGAGTAATTTTTCTGTCAGTAGCAAGAATCCTGTGGAAAAATCTGCAAGGTCATGTAATTAAAAACTAATAATGGAACTCGGCAACAGACTGAATTAAGGTTGAGCAAGTGAATGTAGCTATTGCTCTTCTTAACTATGGAAGTTTGGCTTTGCATGTGTACTGCCCTTTTCTGGCAATGTTCTGTGTCTCCAGAGAGCTATTGACTCTGTCGAAGACAGGAGATTAATTAGTCACACCATTCTTGGATTTAGAGAGAGATTTGCTTGAGATTCCAGTTTTATTCCAAAAGTGAAAGGGTATTCTCTTACATAAAACCTATAATATTAAATCATAGCATAATGAGGTCTGTCAAAGTGGGAAGTATATTATTGAAATCCTATGCTTTTTCACCCCTACTTTCCACAGGGCCAGTTCTAAAATCCCAAGAACTTCTCTCCCATTTTTAATTATATTTTTCAGCTTCTGCCATTCCTGTCAAAGAGTTGTAGAGATTTCATTTTGGGGTCCTTTAAATTGGCTAAAGTAAAACTTGAGACATTGTGCTGACCTCAGAGTCCTCTTAGATCTGGGAGCTCTGAAAGAAGAGTTGTCCTCTTTGAAGGTTGGAAAAAAGTTGTGCATTTACGGCTTTCATCTGTTGCAAAAAAACAAAACCTCCAGATACATCACCCAGTGTTGCTATAGAAATGCCTTTGTAATGAACCAGACAGATTCTGCTCATGTTGAGGCTGTTCTGCTCTGTATCTGGATTTTTCTTCACAAGCTGTCTGATGTTGAATGACTAATCTTATTTACAGCAGAGCCACAGGCACAGTTATGGTGTATGCCCATACAGTCTTAAACTTTTTTCTGCATTAGTGTCTCACTGCTAACCTCTGTTTTCTTACATCTTCCCATGTTTTTGTACCAGAGCAAACCTTGGTTTTAAGAGATAGGGATGAAGAGGAGGTGCTTGAAACTGTTTCACAGATTTTCTGTGTACAAAAGCATTTCTCCACTGCTTACAATCCTTTGGTTAAAGTAGATCAATATCTGCCAAAAATATTCCCTCAGATGCATTTCCACAGCCATGTAAAGCAAGTGGCCACCTGTGACCAAATTGTGCAAGTGGTGCAAGCTGCATAGGACCAACAGGATCCTCTTTTTCCTCATCTATTGCATTCTTAATTATGCCATGGAAGTTGCATTTGATAGTAAGTGCTATGATGTGATATAAATAAATCAGCCATTCATACACAGTTCCACAAATCGTTGTTTTATCATCCATTAAATGTCAGCAAATGTTCATTAAAAAAGCCTTGAGAACAATTTAAAAAAACTAATAGAGGAAGGGCATACAGTCATAAGATGGTGTGATATGTGTCGTTTTAGCACCATGATTTTCATATTGTAATTAACATACCTTGTCTGGTCTGCTGAAGAAGAAATTATCAAGGGCTTCCATCTTTTGATCATTAATAGTAAGAGATTGACTTAAATTAGAAAGGAAGTAAAGAGCATTGATGGAAAATTATCACCAAAACCCACATTGTCCTGTATGCCTGCAGACTTTACTGGGTATCTGATGAGCTGCTGAGTCACTAACGTCAGACCTTGGGCTGCAAAAGGACGGAGGTTGCATGCCAGTGTTTAAAAGGTCAAATGGAAAGCTTGACAACTGATAAATTTACCACGCAAGTGTCCGTTGCTGGTCTGAGCCAAAAGATCGGAGGATTGTGTGTAGTTTTGTGCTCAGCCTTTAACAATACTCTAACCAAAAGGCCACTCCCTGTCCCTTTCCTTTAATACGAGAAGATAAACCTTTCACAGCACATAAGTGAAGCTGTTGGCTTGTTACAAATGGATAAAGAAGAAAGTGCGCATGTCATTGGAGATGCTCAAGAAATTAGTTGATTAGTACTGTACCTCTGCTTGCTCCAGATCAAAAGCCAATCCTTGAAGTCGTATGGCTGCTGTTAGTTTCAGAAAAACATACTATTTCCCTGTGCTTTGCTTGTGCATATCTGAATTTTAACACAAAGTATCGTATCTCTGAAGCCATGGAGGATGTAGTATTCATTAGCTCCTGTTTGGTGTTTCAGTCTTCTGACCAGAAAGCTTGTCACTCAGCTGAAGAGTAAGAAAGGAGAGCATGTGGCATCACCAACCAACACTAGTCGTTGTAAACACAAGGAGTGAGCAACCGACATGAACTGTTTGTAAACTGTTCCCAGGAAAATGGCCTCTGGAGGGGAGAAAATGGTGATGGATATTATTTGTAGAAACCAGTATTCTTTTGTGAATTGGCAATTAGTAATTTCACGGTTTAAATGGATCAACCCCCCCGCTCTTACCCTGGAGACATCCTAAAAGTTACACCCAACCGAACTCCGGCTATGCCCTGTTTTCACCTGTCTGTAGAATGGGAGAGGGCAGTGTCTTGCCTTCCTAGAGGAAAACCGCTTTTCTGCTATCAGACTGGCAGAGGGAGGTCTCTGGGAGCCCTTGGCTTACAGACGGGGGTTGAGTCCTTTTCAGGCTTGGTAGTTGTCCAAGAAAAGCAGAGCGGAGCTAGGGCCAGCTGGAGAAATGGGGAAACTATGTAAAGTCATCTTAGGAGAAGCTACAGCAAGGATTTCTGTTCTGGTTCTTGCCCTGAGAGAGGGCTGGGAGCTCCCCCTGGGACTGGCCAGAGAGGCCTTGCTGGAGGAGATTTTCTTAACACAAAGTGGGTAAGAGGAAGGAAGATGCCAGTCATCTGTAGATGATCATCCAGTAACAGTAGATCGGTATCTGTCAAAATTAATCCCTCAGAGGCATTTCCACAGCCACATGAAACAAGCAGCTACCTGTGACCAAATTGTGCAACATATCATGTGTTTAAAGATGGTTTATACCTTTGTGCCAATCAATTTCAGGTGTTGGAAGGGATTTGGATTCAGAACTTGCTTAAGTGACTGTGACAATTTCCCCCCTTTCACTCTAAGCCTCGGAGGAACTTCCTCCATCTCTCTCTGTTGTGTTATTCTTCAGCTAAAGGTAAAAAATTCTTCCACATCTCCTTTGGAGTTCAGTTTTTAACCTTTAAAAAGGAAATCTGCAAAAACGTCAGAGATATTTACCATTAGGAGTCAGACTAAGAGTAAGCAGAACTTGTGCTTCTAAATCCTGGAGATGTTTTTGTAACTGCTGCTCCCCAGTGTGTGTGTATGTGTCTTTGCCCTTTGGGCCATTTTGAATGAGGGGAACATGTGGAAGTATATCTGGAGGTAACTATTGAATTGTAGGAGCATGGACTCTGAAGAACAGGCATATCCACTCTTACCAAAAACAACTGGTGGAGAAGGGGAGGGAAACAGGAGCCTGGTGTGCTTGTAGTGGTAAAAGTCCTACTGACACACAGGTACGCAGAGGAACTGGTACTTTGAAAGTCCGGCTTCTGGCAACTGATGCCTGTTTTTATCATAGTTCAGGCAAACATAAAGATGAAGGTTAGACATATGTATAATTCCCCGCTTCCTGCAGAGTAAGTGTATAAGGGAAGGGGAAGCTGAAAAACACAAATGGTTTTGGCATAAATTCAGATTAACTACATTACCTGCATTAGATCATAATCAAGCCAGGGTCATGCAGACATCTTTGTGTTGCATGAAATGGCCGTCCTGCTATGGATCCTGCCTTGCTCGGATCAGGACTGGCCCAGGTGACCATGGGAAGGGGCTTCAGTTCACCCATCTCTTGCCTAAGGCTGGGTATTAGGTGAGGTTGCTTTGCACTCTTCTATGCAGAGTTTCTTACTGAGGGCTTATGGAGTTACTCATTGCACGCATGACTGCCAAATCCTTTTCTTTAGCAATCTAAGGGGACATGCTCAGAATCGGCTGCAGCTCTTTCTTCTCTACAGCTTGTCCTGCAGGCACCTGCAAACAGTGGGTTTTGCCTGGGCACGCACAGGTTGCACTGATCAAACTGAAACCAAGTCAAATCAGGTAGTTGGTTGAAGTATTGCAACACCTTCAGGGATCTCTATAGCATCAGTTCAGTAATAGTTATCTCTGGTCATCTTGCCATCATAAAGGACACAGGTAAAAAGGCCCCCTGTGCTATTCTGGGAGTTTGTGTTACTTTACAAGAATAACACGATTCTTAAAACTGGTGCAAATCTGTGTGTAGTAGAGGTGATGTGAAGCAGCTGACAGTGTAGGAGGAGGTGCAGAATGAGGTGGAAAAAGAGCAAGGCTCGTTCAGGGTGAGCTGAGCGCAGCAATGTGAACAGGCAGGAGAGCCACTGGCTTCAGGGCTGGGCTTTGGCTGGGGCAGCAAGCACCAAGTGAGGAAGAGTGAGCAGCACCTATGAATTGCATGGGTTTGGGGAGCAGGAATGATTATTAAACAGCATTATGCCAAAGGCAATGAGGAAAGTTTTTTAGGTGTGTATATGGCAGCAGGCTAGCAGAGAGGCAGATAAGAGTAACCTGGTGCTGGGGAAGAGCTTTGCAGAAGCAACAGCAAAGCTGGCTGTATGTTAGTGTGGATCTGTTCAGGGATATACGTGCATGGTCACAATTTAACGGTCGGCTAAGCAAAGTGACCGTGACTGAGGAAGCAGGAGCAATTAGCAACCCCACTTCATATCCCCCCTTTCTGCCTTGCAAATGGCATGATAACTCCCTGATGTGATATTTCTCTGCAGTTTGCTGTAAGTTTTTTCCCAAGGCACTCTAGTGCATTACAGATGAATTGCCGTTGCTGCTGTCCATGATTCTTTCCAGCTCCTTGCTGGAGGCTGCATGGGCTTCCCAAGGCAGAGAAGGAGACTCGTGCCCTTCCTGTCCCACCTGCTAGGCTGTCATGCTTAGGAAAGGATCTTACAGTTCTCATGAGCGTGGCGTGGTGTGTCATGTTAGTCATAGCGTTGTGGTTACTGACAGCTCCCCACTGCTAAACCCAGGAAGGTACAGGAAGCATGATGGAGTACATGACCCAGCACAAGGCAGTAAGAGGGCACCTTTGGTCCCTGATATTGTAGCCGCTCCAAATTCTTGCTAGGTCAGTGCCATGCTGGGTTCTTTTAGTCCGAGGCTGATGAAGGCAGTATCTCATGAGCTCAAGCTCAGCACAGCTAGCACGCCTTTTAGCACAGCTAGCATTTACTGCTAATCTGATGTTTACGTTGCAGTCCACAGGTAAAGAAGGGACTGGGAGGTCTGCGTGGTGACAAAACCAAATAGCAGAGGGTATATCAGAGTGTGCAGTGTATGGCCATCTCAGCCAGTCTGCAGAGAGGTGGACCAAGATGCATCACACCTGGCTCAGCTTCCCCCTGCCTGGTGTGTTGGCTCTGTGGCAGCCACCTGGGCGTCTCCATACCGATCACTCCGGTGTCCATCAAGGCTTGTCATACCAGATGTGCTGCCAGACCCACGCTGGCTCTCTGTGGCTGCAAAGCCTTTCCTCGCTTTCCTGAGTGCTCCAGGAACCCAAAACTCTCAGCAGCCTCGGACAAAAGCACCCAAATGGATTTTTATGTCACAGCATAATTTAGGTAATTTAGGAGCAGCCCTGCCCAAAAGCAGAGGCACTGAGTTTGGACCTCTGCACACAGAGCGAGCTGTATGGCTTCATTTGCTTGGCCCATGCCCGAATCTGCTGGCTGTGCTCTGGGACTCCACCAGTGTCTCCAAACTTGCAGTGTGGCTGATCCACAACATGGATTAGCAACCCCCAGACAACTGAGAGCTGGCTGTACTTGCTGTTTGATTATTAAAGCCCTAGCATCTTGCTTCTCACTCGGACTTGCAACTTGGGCATCATCTTTGACTGGGACTGCTCCGTATCCAGACAATATTTAAATCTGAATGTGTGTATTCACTAACGTAAAGGTTTTGTTCACAGAGCTAAACTTTCTTCTTGTATCTCTGTTACTGCAAGATTCTTCTGGGCTTTGACATAGTCCTTGCCTGCTATGGTAAAGCTGATTTTCCAAGTCTACCTCTGCTTAAATAATTTCTGTGATATCTCTCTACTCTACTGTATTAGATGCAAGTAAAATGCCTGTTCATCCAAGGCCAGCTGTGATATACTCTTGGCCTCACAATCGTCTCCCACTCGCTGTCGGTACTGCCTCTTACTGACCTGTGCTCCAAGGCTCTACCACCATCCTGTTACGCATTTAAGAGTGCACATTTTTTGGTATTTCCCAAGCATCCCAGTTTGTCTTCTTCAGATGGCTTTATGAAATGCCCCTTTTCTAAGAAATATCTATGAGAAGGTTGTTAATGTTCCTTGGATTTCTGGCCTATACTGATAGGTATAATCAGATAGGTATAACAGATAATACCTTACGTATTATCTACCTGTTACCAGCTGTCTTCCGCTGAGATTGAAAGCTTTCTAGGGCATGGGGCTATTACTGTTCTGCTTGGATAGTCCCTAAAAATCTCATATGCAAATAATAAATAGTGGTAATTGCTAGGAACTCAGTGAGCGTTATCAAGTAAAATCTACTGAAGTTGATGTTTTTGAAGAGACAGTGCCTTGAACAAGCCAATTTCTCAATGGAAACTGCTGAAATAAGTGTCAAACGATTTCATTTTTGTTGAAGACTTATGCCACCTTTTGAACTACGAAAGTTTCAGGATAGCAACAATGCCACAAAAATTACTGTCCTAGACTCCATTTTCCATTAAATACCTAGATTCATTTTGAATCAGTGCTTCACTCTTAAAAACAAATTATTTTGTAGGTTAAAAGGAACTCATCTGCCACCTTTACATTTTCAGGTGGTATTAAAAAGCCACCTTAAACTTTTGAATTCCAGGACAATGAGCCAGCAGCTCACGCACTATTCACTGATATAAATTCATTTTAACTCCAACCTGTAAAAGGCAATTAACCCCAAGAGTGCAGCTATAGATATTTAGAAATGTCCCAGATGGTGGCCGTGAAGTACCTGTAAACAACTACTTGGCCATCGCTATAAAATAGTTTGCATGATAGTGGATATGATGAACCCAATGAAGGGGGAACTTGTGGTGTAACCAGCTCCTTCCTGAGCCAGGCCAATAGTGGAGCCAACCCTTATGACACCTCTTCAGAAGAAAATGCTGGTGGTGAACACCAATGTTAAAACATCCAAGTGGTAACCCAGTCGTGGTAAAGATTTGTCAGGCCTCGTTTCTCCCTTGTTGGCATAGATTACAAAGGCAGGCTCTCCTGTCTGCCCATCGGGCTGGGTCAAAGGCACTTGGTCTAGTAAATTAATACATGCCAAGACAGAGTTAGGAAAGGCAGGGAATGGATGCCAGGAGAATTTTTCTCTCCTTTATTTCCTGCATGGTCTTGCTTCTTAACCTTCCTAGGAGAAGTTCAGGTGGCTAAACAGAATGGGAGTCCAGTGCTGGAGGCGCAGGGGCAGCAGCTTTGCTAAGGAGGCATAAGGAGGAGGAGGACGAGAAGCCTCTGAGGAAGCATGGTGCTAGTGCAGAAGGATTGCTTTAGGGTTGTGGGGTTGGCTGGGGAGCTGATGCCAGTTCTGAGCTAAGTGGCTTATAAAGCCATTGGAGTCTTTGGGTGGGAAGGCTTGTAGTGCCTAGGACTGACAGAGGCTGTTTGATTGCTTTCCCAATGCAATCCCTCCTGGTGCCAGCTCTGCTGCCACCTCTGTGTGTGAGCACACATTCGGGGATGACGGGTCACGTCAATCTTCTCAAAAGAGCTTTTGTCTGGAGCAATTGCCCAGACAGCTGGGCAAACCCATGTCAGTCTGCTCCTGTGTTTTCTTTCCCAAGAGCAATACTCAACCTTAGATTGGAGTGCCAGGCTTTGGCCCCTGACCCAGGATGCTTGTGGTCTTCTCAGAATAACACCACCCTCAACATGAGCTTGGCAAGTGCCCCAGGGAACTTGTGGAAGGAAACAATATGGATCTGTGAACAATGTCTTCAGTTGCTTTCCCAGCGGTACACTTGCAGGGCGATCATCTGAAGTGGTATTGGCAGTATTCAACTGGTATTGACAGACTCAGAGATCGAAGCCGCCCTGGCTGATTGCACCCACATCTGCAATCGTTCACTCGTGGAGAGTGGCTGAGAGTGAGCTGAGGTGGGTGGGAGGTGAGAGGAGCATCTCTGGTGACCTTCACTGGAGCCCACCAGGGCGATGCTGGCCACAACAGCATGGCAAGGCTAGTGACTTCAGTAAGCCCCTGCGCTGGATAGCCTGTGGGGAAGACCAGTCAGGGCTAGGTGCAACCACCCCTCGCCGAAGAGCAGAGAGATGGGCCGAGGCGGGACAGGAGAGGTGGTTTCCTGGTGGCCCTGGCAGAAACCTGTATGGCGAGGTAGCGCTGGTCATGCACATTACAGCATCGGGGTTGGCAAACCAGCAGGGCTGTGGGCAGGAACGCAGGCAGCGCTGGCCATGGGCTCTGCTTGCAGCTGCTTGTGCCCCGCGAGCTGGGACGCCGTCAGCAAGGTCCTGGGACACTGGCCCTGAGCCCACGGACACCGCCTGCACCACAATCTCCCCTTTGTTTTTGGTGGCGAGGTATCCAGAGGCTGTAGCTGCTTTTCCTACGCCCACTGGGAGGATGTGGGATTTTTCTGGCTGCAAGGCAGAGAATGGCTGCGAAACGCAGCAGCAAGAAGCTCTGCAGGCTGGGCCAGTGACTCAGCTGCTGGCAATGGGCAGGGGACAGTACAGGCGGGCTCTCCCCTCTCGGTGTGCGCAGCAGCTCAAGCCACGGTGCCTTTGCAAATCTTAATCCTTTTGTTTTCCACCCTGCTCTTAGTTTTGCCACACAAGAGGTGAAGAAATTAATCTCGCCAGCAGGAGCTACCCTAACTGGTTTAGAGAAACAAACACATGATTTTTATTTTAAAAATATTTCATTCCTTTCATCATAGTCATTTCTGCAGAAACACAGTCAGAAGTTGCTGTGTAGGAGTATGGATTTCTGGTAACAAGGCCACCTACACAAATCCACTGCAGGAAATAGGAAGCGCATACCTAAAGCCTTCATTGTCTAGGGCCCAATTTTGCAGAAGTGCTAAGCACCGCTTAGTCCTGCTGAAGGCAATGGGAATAGATGATGCTGAGCCCTTAGCAGGAGGTGGTCAGGATTGAACCATCCTAGATCTTGACTCGGTGAGTCATAGTATAGCATGGCATTTGATAGTCAGGAGAATTCTGAATCTTTGCACAAAAATCCCCATGTAATAAATAATATCCTGTTTAATACATGTATTGCATCTTGTTTTGGTACTAGGAAGAATAAGAATACTTGTTTCTTCCCACCCCACCTTCTGAAAGCTGTTTCATTTCTGGGAAAAGCTCCTTTAATTTAAGACACAAGCATTTTCAACTCCTAATTTCTCTTGGATTTGTAATATTACTATTTTTAATAGTCTAAATAAAATGAAATTGTTTTCTGCAGAAGGATCCTAAGCATTTACTTCACCCAGGTAGTGACCTAGTTTATCAGGATTTGACAAAGAATATTTATTTATTTTGCAGCATGAACAGAAATAGTATTCAAACCCGTCGGCCATTTTGTTGAATACTTTATTGGTTCCTAATATGAAGGAGGAAGCTGAAAAATGGCCATGTAAGGGATATATTTACCAAACACTACTCTGAACTATGGTAATTTTCTGCTTAGAGAAAATAATTGTAGTTTTTGTACTTGTTTCACCTCTTATTTACAAAAGCATAGGTCTGCTCTAGACGGACTGTACCTCCACTGACATGGATTTTTTTCATCTAGAAAAAAAATCTCGTTCTGTTTCTGTAAAATGTACCTGTTGTTCCACAAGTAACAGATGAGACTACTGGAACTGAAAAAGTAATTGAAAAAAAAAAAAATCTTTGTTTGCTTACTGTGCTCATTTGGTGAAGTTTTAAGCAAAGCTGGTTTCTGTTTCCTCATGTAACTGATTAGCCATCAAGAACTGAGTAATTGAAAAAGAGATTTGGAAATGGCGACAGGGAGAAATGCTTCAAAAAATTACAGGCTTTAACATTTGATTTAAACAGGACCACCAGTGCTGCCAATTCCAAGTTGCAGAGAGGCCTTGTCAGAAATCTGAAATGGAATGAATAAAAGGAATCCAGATATTGAGATTGGTGGATACCTGTTTAAGATGAAAATGATAGTTCTGTGACCCATTTTTTTGGACCTCATCAATACATGGGTCCCATACTAATTTAGTTAACTTGATAGGGAAAAAAAAAAAAAAAAAAAAAGACTTTGAATTTATATGCCTCCCTTTCCAAAAGGAGCTATTTTGCAGCAATCATCTTCAACCTCACATAGACTGCATTGTATGGACAGATTTAAATAGAACATTTGAAAGATGTGTGGAAACTGTGCTTCTGTGGATTTCTTCTTTGGGTGATCACAGCATAAGCTATGTGAAGAGGAAACATCTGGACCTACCACCTTAGCTTTTCTTTTAACATAGGGAACACAGACTTTTAAAAACTGAAATTGAGATGATCTGATACCATGTTTTTAGAAGTCGATATAAATGTTGCTTTTTTGTACTGAAATACCTTCTAGTGTTTAGAAATCAGATCTGCAGTCAGTTTTTCCTCCATGTTTACATCTTTCATGGCACTTCTCATCTGGAGGGCAGAAAGAATTTACAGGAAAGCATGTATGTTTTCTCTGTGTTGAGGGTATTGAGCAGAGGCAGGTGAAGAAGGAAACATACTAGGAAAGAATTCATACATAGCATGGATGTGTAAATTTTGCTGGTTTTGTTTGTGCTAAGCTACGATTTTGGGCAGAGAGTGCTTTAGAATAAAGCTGGAAATGGGTTAGGTTTGCTGTTGTATTTGTTTCCTATGGAAACTTTTTTTTTTTTCTTTATTTAATGTTGGTGTGATGCTTTTTATAGTGAAACATATGTTGCTACTAGAACTGGTCAGAAGCTTTCAAAGGAAATAAACCGGCCTTGAGAACAAGGGCTGGCGCACTGAGACTGCACCAGTTTGTTGCAGACCCTGAATCTGGTACAAGGAGTTCCCCATACTGGTCCCCACAGTCCTTGCTTGCCCAGTGGGATTTTCACTCTAGGGAAGTAAGGGCTAGACTTCTGCCCCATGATAACTCTACAGTACACAGATCCT
Source organism: Pandion haliaetus (assembly GCA_013401275.1). NCBI lineage: Eukaryota > Metazoa > Chordata > Aves > Accipitriformes > Pandionidae > Pandion > Pandion haliaetus. Next base: position 24,674 of record VYZV01005726.1, on the reverse strand, counting down.
GTCTTATCTGGGACTAAAATGTTACAAGAAGTCCATCCTCTTTCCAAGTGAAGCTTCTAAACATACGCTCTCACATTTGTACTTTTTGCATGTCAAAAGTATGTGAAACTCTAATAATGGTAAGACTGCAAGATTTGCATTTGTGCATACAGTATGTGTGTGCGTGCACATGCATCCAGCATGGGGGGAGTAATAAATGCATGTGAAACTGTTACGGCTGTGCCTAGAATTTTGCACGTTTGCAGTTCAGGTTTGACAACTTTGCTTTGCTCTTATTCACTGCATCAAATCTAATTCAGACAAGCAAAAAAATGACTTGAGCAATTTCAAGTTTAGTAATCAGTGGCAGTCAGAACTCTGAAGAGGTCAAGAACTGTAGTTTTAGGTCCCCAACTCTACTCCAGCAGACCCCTGAAATCATCAAGGACTGAGGCTCTTAAAGGTAGGCGCCATGTCGGTACCATTTGGGATGAAGCCTGAGCTGCTCATGCATGTTCTGCTGCACTGCATGGGAGGAGGTTTGCTATGAGCCAGCTCTGCTGGGCTCCTGACTCAGCAGAGAGATTTGGATCATCACTTTAAGACCCTCTTTCTCTCTGTACTGCTTAAGGAATTGGGCACATGTAAATAGGTTTTGAAGCATCAACTTTGCAGGTCCTCTGTCTTGCTCCACCCTAACTCCACATCTCTTCCTCACAGGCCCCCTGTATTTTTCCAGCAGTAGATGTGAGCTGTCAAGCTCTTGATAAGTCTGAGCTGCCCTTAAGAAGTGAAGGCAGGTGTCCATCTATCATGCTTTTGACCTCTGGCCAGGCAGCTGCCTGAAAATGTATTTCTTGGTCATGTTCCACCCCACAAGGCCATTGGAATAAGACACATCCCGGTGGAGATAGTCTCCTAAAGGTCAACACACTCACCTTGGGGACAAGAGTCTAACTCACAAATCCTTGTTCCTCTTGATGTGAAGCAAGGCCATGATTCCAGCTTTCCCACTTCCCAAGGGAGGGCCACAAGCATCCTGCAGCAGGGTCTGGCTCTGTCTCTCTGCTTGAAGTGGTTCCATTTGATAGCAGTATTCCCAAAGAGAGAAAATAACTCTATAATAGAGGTCAGAGCACTCAGGGGGGGACTGTGAGTAAGGCAAGTTCAGTTCTCCGCTCCCCTGAAAGTGTGTCTGTAATTATTGATACAGACAGAGTGGGAGTTTCAGAAAGTGTGGTTTGGGGGTTTAGCTTTGAACAACCAACTAATAATTACAGCATTTTGCACTTGTGTTGTGTGAGAAACCTTGTGTTGTTTTTTCAGAAAAAAATAATTCTGTATCCAACCGCATATTGCAAGTGCCGGCTGGATGGTGTTTGTTAGCCTACTTTCGATCATCATTAAAAGCCACAGAGGAGGGAAATAAGCATCACTCATCTTACACATTAGTAACTGGATGCCCTCTAGCGAGACTGTCACACTCTCAGATCTATCGGTTATTTATTCCCTTAAAAGTGAGAGAGAAAAGTCTGTTATGCTTGTCCTCAATGTAAAATTAAAGAGTGCATCCTTAAGTTAAGCACACTGTGTAACGCCCACTGAAAGCAGAATTTTATGCCTGCTCAGCAGAGGTTTTCACAGAAACCTGGGGCTGTAGCGAAGGGGCAGTCCTGGCCACCGGTTCGTCGAATGATTCGGAGCACTCGGGATCGCCCTGGGCATTGGCATACAGTATTGCTGTTCAGTGCAACTGTCCGCTCACAGCGACGCTCTTTATATTGATATATATGACAAAAAGGGAGCTATCTTCGCAGAATTATCCTCGTAGAGATTCTTTGCTCAAGTGTCAGGGATTATCCCAGCCTGTAGACTGAGCAGTTTGTTTGCTGTCCTGCGCCAGGAGGTACGTGGGTTGTTCCTGCCCCATCACTCGTGTTGAAGGATGTCTGAAGAACATCCCTAACTATCTAATTGTTTGCTCTCCCTGCCTGATTTTTGTAAAACGTGTCGGCTGCGGCTAGTTTCTGTTAGCATATGTAACTGGGTTTTGAAACAAAGCTTGTGTTCTGAAGCTACTTGGGAGCAGTATTTTTCTCATCTTCACTCGTTTTTATCTGTCTAAGGAAACAAAAATAATTTTCAAACAAATGTAGCAGGGAGAATAAATTCTGAGTGAGCAGGAGGGCCCCTGGCAACGATACCTGGATGCAGTCTCAATGGTCCTGATTTGGCTTTAACATTGGTATTTTGGGAGAATGGATGTGTCCAAAAAATGCACGACCTAAAGGCAATACATCGTGCCAATACGCTCGCAAAGATTGCCAAAAGTTCCAGCCAGTGCATGGAACAGACTTAAGTAGTATGGTACTGTAGACGTTTTGTCAGGGTCATAGAAAGATTTAACCCATGTCAGAAAAACGTGTTCCGCCAGCATTTCCATGTGGCAAATGTGGCAATGGTGAATTCTGGCCCAGAGCACTTTCTACTGCCCGAGACTTTCTCAAAATCCACTTATGCTATCCAGAGGTGTTTAAAAGCAGATGTAGTGTGGCAATATTTGATTTATATGAACTCGGTGACAAGATTTCCAGGAATTAATACTTAACATTTCAAATATGTGGTGTGACTTCAGCAGACAGTTCGCAGGGCGTGAGAGTTATTCTTCAAAACTGTAAATGACCAACTTAAAATATGTTAATATTAAATGCCTCATCAGTTTACTGAAATATTTGGGCTCTGTCAGTAGGACACTTGTCATGTGAAAGTACACAGGGAGTTTCTTCTGTTGTTCCTCTTTTAAATACCAAGGCTTACCTGAAAAGAAGCTATTATTTTTCTGCAATGCTGGAAGTTGACCCTGTGCTTATTGCCCTGAAAACAAACTCTCACCTAGAGAAGTGAGAGCGTAGCACTCGTTACCAGTTAACTGCATGAGCATCTCAAGCAATGCAAGACTCCACCAGTCTTTTGCGATCACCTGTGCCTGGCCAGCCTGCTGTTTTACACACACATGGCACAGGTATAACTGCGAAGAAGTGAATGGCCTTCAAGATTGCTGCCTTTATCGGCTTCTCACTGTGATGCTGTGAGAAAGCACAACAGTCATTCAGTCTCAGGTTGCCAGCTCAGGTTACTTAAAACATCTTGCGCACTAGATGATTGTCACATTTTGTTTTGTTTTTTTTCTAAAGCCAGCTGAAGATTTGCTTTACTGTGGGACTGGCAGGATTGTGGGACTGTACTGTGGGGCTGAGAGAACTTAAAGTTCTGCAGGGGAGATAACAGCAAAGGTTCGTTTAAAATTGCCATGCAATTGGCATATTTTGGAATATAACTTGTAAGTATATATTTTTTTTTTCCTCTTGAACTATTTTGTATTTTATTAAAAGCTCAGTATTATTTTCATTTAAAAACATTTTTCATTGGAAGTCAGCTGCTTGGGAGATAATATTGCAGATATCACCCTTATCAATGCTTTGCTGTTTAGGTGCTTGCCAAATACAAATTGCAGTTCCACTTTCCTTTTTGTACTAGTATCTTACTAGCACGAACACTCAAACTGAAAACCGGGCTTCGCTGATGTCACAGAAAGAAGGGTCTCAGCTGAACGCACATATTGCAGCGTCTCAATTGCAGCCATCCGAGGGGAATTCGCAAATGCCAGGTAAGAACCCAGCCTCCCTGGCGGCATGAAGGGGAAAAGGGATGCAAAGGATGAGGTTCACAGCCTTCTGCCTCCCCCCACCCCCACCCCCACCCCTGGAGCTGCCCAGGTCAGTCTGCAGGGAACATAAAGCAGGGTTGGGACTGAAGCCTTCCCCTCCGCACCAGGTGCCAGTCAGTACGCACTCACATGACCACTTGGATCCAGGTGCCTTGAGGGATGTGTCCTTTCATGCAAGGCGGTCCGAATCACTGCCTTGCCTCCTTTTTGGTGCTTCAGTGGAAAGGAGTTGAATTCAAGGCTCCTGGAAGTGCCCCAGCTCTTATTTTTGAGAATAGAGCGAATGGGAGGAAGAGGAGGAGAGGGGTGCAAGCGATTTGTCTCCTCTAGTGAAAGCCCTCCATTTAGGGTGAACTACTAGAGCAGGCACTAGAACAGAGCCCAGGAAAAATGTCTGCTGGGTACCTTCCCAGGTCATTGATCTGAGTCGTGTTCTCCAGCACAGTAAAAGGATGAAATTCTGGAACGGGCAGGTCAGCACCTGTTCCTCACACAAACCTAACTCTGAGTTCTGCCATTGGCCTCCATCAGCCTCCTTTTTCCTCCACCGTGTATAGAAATGTAAAAGATAAAACTCTAGAAGGGACAGGAAGGATTCACGAGGGCACCGAAAATAATTCATGCAGAACCACAGCACTGCTGTGGGCTCCTGTCGATATTGCCGGCTTAGTCGTCATACTCAGTGCATGGGGCCAGAGAGGACAAGATATCCCTATCACGCAAACTAAAGCAGCATGACACGCTTGTTCTATTACGTTAACACTTGCAAGTTGTGTACTAATTCAGACACTGCTCAACATTCCAGACTTAAGAGATTAATGAGCAAGCCAGAAATAACATTTCATCATTGTAGTATATATGGTAGGTGTGATTGTGTGTCTTTTTCCTTCCTTCAGAAGTCAGGTAATGGGATTAGAACAGGAAGAGAAAAGCAACATGCATCATAGGTAAACAAGTCATCAATCTCTTCCTGTGGCAGCATTAAAAAAAGTACAGTCACTCTAATGATTACGGGGAATCCCAGAGGCTAACTAGAACTTCAAATTTCCCTTTCTGAATGTAAGTGGCTAGTACTAGAAACTTTTAATCAGCACAGTGGAAGACTGAGAGGAATTATGTGATAGGCTGCTGCACCCAAGAATTTCTCTCTTAGAAAGAAAAGGTAAATGAAAGTGAAAATGTACTCGGTGAACCATTTAACACTTATTTTTGAAAATTTAATTTTCATAGTAAGCACACCAAGTTATAGAGCACACAAAGTCCTTAACTTGCAAAACAGTTTTATTTCACACTTATACAAAGTTAATAGACATTTTAAAATGCTTACAGTACTATAGGTTACATCTACTGCCACTGAGTATATTAATAGGGGACGTCACAGGTCTCTTGAGTTTTGTAGGGCCCTACATAACCCCTGTTCTCCCACGGGTTTAAGCCTGCTTCTGCACAGGTTAGAGAGGGGCTATTTAGAGTTGCTCAGAGTACAAAAACTTGGAGGACCGGGGCACAATATGCCAGGTCTGCAGCTGCACGTCAAGAAGAAGATAACATACACGAACACTTCTCCTTTCCGCTCCTGAAACAAATTCTCCCCCTGCTGGGCCCTCAGAGCTCATGAGAGCTGAGGCAGCTGTAATGAGGAGCTAATCCAGGAGCTGGCTCCTCCGCCTACAAACCTTGCTAGAGCTGTCAAGCAGCAGAAGCTGCCTGAAGAGAAGAGGGATCTTAACAGATACTGGTGAAATACTGTTCCTTCCCTCCTCTTCCCACTGAACCCTTCTGACATTTTGCTACCTACTTGCCACTTCACTGTGAGCAGTAACAAACTCTCCTCCATGTGCCTTATTAGAGAAAGATGCGATTCAGGATTATGCCATTTCCCTGCAGTTTTGAAGCTGATTGTCTAATCAGGACCCGAGGATAAACCCTCCTGCAGAACCACATAATTGGATGTCATGATGTGTGTCACTGCTCTGTCACCGTAACACAGAAGGAAAGGTGGCGCTCAGGTAAATCCTAGATTGACAGTATATGTAAGAGATATTCAAGAAAATGAAGGTACTCCTAAAAAAACCCCCAAACCTGTGATGTCTGAAATTAATTTGGATTGCATGGATCTAAATATATTCAGTGTTCTGTGGGTGTCCAAGGTGAGCTATTTTTTCACTTCAGCTGCGAGTCCTCCCTGTAGCTTGACTGTAAACAGCCAAAGACGACATGTACCCTAGTGCGCCACAGAACTGAACTTTTTTGACACCTAAAACCCTGGCAAAACAGCAGCTCTGTAATGTCTTGGGAGTGAGAACAATGGCACGAGATGTTGACTGGTTATACGATGAACTTTGATAATCCAAGCAGGTTACATTCAAGTAAAGTAGGTTTCAGATGGTCAGATAAACGGAGGAACATCTACTGATGGCACACAGTTCCAAATGAAGAACCAAATCTGGTTATCTACATTTCCTTCCCATTGGGTCCCAAAACAACTTGCCATCGGAAAAGTGTTTCATACAGAAATAGAGACAGATATACAATTGGTTTTAGAGTCTTTCATGGAAATAAACAAGAGGAGACAAATACCAAAAGATAACCTGAAAGCCTTAAAAGAAATAAAAATACTGTGCTTGTGCCTTCATTCTGTAGCCTTAGGAAAGTCAGAAGTGGCCTTTCCCAGCAGCAGTGGGAATCTTCACATCTCGAGTGAAATGTGTTTTAGTTAAATAGTTGAAACGCAGCATTCATTATCCAAAATGGCAATCAGGTAAATTGTCGAGGGGGAGGGAAGGGACCTTGTCTTGCAGGTTCAATTCATCCTTCTTTTTCACTTCTGCAATATCTCGTTTTAACAGTTCTGGGTACTGAAGCCTCCCTTCCCCAAGTAACTTTGTTGAAAAAGAAGAATGAACCAAAAATCTGTCCTTTTAGATCTTCATATGGCAGAAAATATGCAGGAGACACAAGCCCAGTTTTTAAGTCTTTTCCAGGTTATCTTTTGGAGCAGCTGTATAGCAAGGCAACAAGTATTAATATAAGCTAGTTTTCTTCATGATTCTCAAAAATTCTTGCTCACTTACTTCTCCATCTCCATCTCGATCAGCTTCATCAATCATTTCCTACAAAACACATTGTACATTTAATCAGGCACTGGACTCTAAACACAAGACCTTCCAGTCATTAAAACAACAACAAATCAGAGGCACTTCATGTGAAAACATAACTATGTATTTGATTGCTCTTTGTATTTCTGACCTCTCAGCCCTTTCTGTATAGGTATAAACTTCCACCCAATCCTTAGGAGCTACAGGATTGGTCTGTTCCTGTCAGAAAAGCTCTAGCAAATTGGAATTTACCTGAAGTTCTTCATCTGTTAAATTTTCTCCCAGCTCCTTGGCAACCCTTTTCAAGTTTTTGAATGAGATTTTTCCTGTGCCGTCATCATCAAATAATCTGAAAGCTTTCAAGATTTCTTCTTTTGAATCCTTTTCACTCTAAACCAGAAGTAAAACATATGTTAATTAGAAAACACCTGCCACTGAGATACTCCTTTTCAATATTTTTTTTATGCTGCCACAAGAATTTCTGATAAGAATTCCTACCATTTTTTGTGTCATCATAGCCAAAAAGTCTTCAAAGTCAATGGTGCCGCTTCCTTCTTTGTCAATATCTGCTATCATTTTCTTAATTTCTTCCTTCTTTGGCTCAAAGCCTAAAGCACGCATCGCAACCTGCGCCAAAAAGCAATTCTGTTAGGAGGCCACCAGAATTACGGTATCAGCAGCTGCACTAAAGCTTAACTTCCTCGTCCAGAACTGTAATAATATCTCACTGCAATGAAAACATCTTGGTATCTCTTACCAGCTTGCTTCATCCTTCCAAACAGTAATAGCATAGGTTTGATATCCTTAAGACTCAGGCCTATTTTCTCTTTAGATCCATGTGGAACATAGATGTATTTCTGAAGCTAGGAGAAACTTTTTATGTCTGAATTAGGTAAAAGCTCCAATCTACATAGTTCCTAAAGGGACTGGATTGTCAAAACAGGACTTCAAGGGAGGTTGGAGACCAGGGATGTGATGTCGCTCCATTTGAAATCGACGGCAGAATGCCCGTTAATTTTGATGGGTGCAGAATTACATCAGTTAACTTACACAATCCAGTACACAGAGACAGAAGAAATCCATATGCATAGCTCTTGGCACTTCTGGCTAGGTGGTGGGGAGGGTGGAGCGGGACGGGGTGGGAGCTGACAATACTCCCTACGTGTCTCAGCGTCAGCAAAGCCTGACTGCTGTGCTAGTTGAGGAAAAGAAAAGCAAACCTTCTGAGCCTTATAGAGCACGAGCAAGGTATTACTGTAAAAACAGCTGTGTAAATTGTTGTACAAATGCTTAATATTAACATTGTTTAAAACCAGGCTCTGGCGTTTCACCAGCCTAGAACAACTATTTTGCTACTTGGGTGTTTATTAGTAATTTCACAATCCTGGTGTGCCAGATGATTACAGCATATTTAATTCAGAGACTGAAGTTTCAAGAAAACGTAACTAGAGGAAGATATGAACTGTGAACATTCGTTCTTCCTGTATGCTGTAGTGGAAATCAATAGTTAATATCAGGCAGAAATTTTCTCGAACACTTTTCTACTGGAAGGTGCCAACCCACCAGAAACTTAGCGTTTAACTGAAGTGTGTTTTCTGACCAGTTTCTTGCAATGGGACAACTGAAAATGTTCTGTTTTGTCTTTCAGAGGGGAACACTTTCTGTTGTAAAATATCCATAATTTTGAATTAATTTTGAAAAACATAGTGTTAAAAGTTTGATGCTAAAATGTTTCAGTCCATTTTAAGAACTATATTTTAACATGTATCATCTGCATTCAGAGAACATGCTTTCCTTAACCAAGTGTAAGTACTTCCAAATAAATCCTGAGATAAGCCGCAGGCTTAGGTAACTCATGCTTCTAGGTTATGTATGCAGAAATTGAGGCAGAGTGTGTGTGAGAAATCAAGGTCAAGGAGATAATTAAGATAAAAGGTTCACGCTTGAAATAGGGAGAGAACTGAGAATAATCTTCCCCCTTGTACTACTGTGTGAAAGCATGTGCACATGCACACACACACACACTACCTGAATTGCTACTAAAATGCAACTCAGATCTCTGTTTTGTTCTTCCTTAAATTAAAAACCAGGTAATTTTTGGATTACATATATGAAAATATGGTTGTATCTTTCCTGAATGTGTGCAAAATCTGAGTGTTTAGTTCTGAGATGAAGAAAAAATTTCATATTCTGACATTCATCCCAGAACAACAAAAGTTCACTTCCCAGAAACAATGATCTTAGCCAGTCATGAAAACTGAAATGTGTACTGTGTGTACCTAAACAGAGGAACTGTTTAGTCCCCCTAATGCTCAGATATTCAAAGCTATCTGACCTACTAGCCATGCATTAGAGAAGCCTGTCTGCTCTGAATTATTACATACTGAGCTTTCTCAAGTTAACAATGAACTACAGCCCAAATTCAGTCATGACAGCAAGCCATTACTCTTGTTTGTACTCCAAAACTATTTAAAAATATTTAGGGCTGGACAAACAGGAAGAGCAGCTACAATTTTGAGACCATTTTTCCATCCAAGAAACAAAAGTTTGAAAACCTTCAGTTCTTTTATGTCAATGCTTCCAGATCCATCAGTATCAAACAAATCGAAAGCTTCTCTGATCTCCTGCTTTTGGTCTTCTGTAAGTTCAGGTTTCAAGCCACTTTTCTTCCGCTGTGCTGTACCTAAGCCAGGTTTTCTATAGTTGGATGCCTTCAGAAAGCGAAGGAGAGAAAAGATAAGAAATAGCCCACTCCAGGGAAAATTCAAAACACAACTAAATTATAAATAACAACAGTAAAGCTGTAGCAGAAGTGAGAGACATTTTTTGCTGTAAGTGGTAGACACTGGGTCTCTGTGCTCATTTTCTTCGTTATTCTAGAAAGAAAACAAGCTTAAGACCTTGTTACTGGGGAATATGCATTTGGGCTTCATGTTTTCTGTTTTAAACAGAAAGATCATCAATTAAAGGAGTAATGCCAGAAAAACAGGCAGGCAGCCTGAAAATGAACACTCCCCTGAGGTGACTAAGACCCTCTGCACCTCCTGCTGGTTGCTTTGATGTGTCAGGAGTGGTTTCACCTGGAAAACATGAGTAAATCATCCTCACAGCTAAAAAGGCTGGTTGTTTAGGGTCTTGACTGCAAGTGGGACTCAAATTCAGCCACTCCTCAAAGTCAGTACTGAAAGGGGGTGTCTGAGAGCATCTGCTCTGTTGGAGCAAAGTTTAAATGGAGCTGCGTAGCTCTAGCCTGCCTGTCCACCACTGAGCTGTGGTGCTAGGTAACAACATGCTGTGGTAGCAGTGAGATCAACACAAAATCTGTCTCATAAGGAGCACTAATCTGCTTGTGCTGAGCTGCTGCATTATTATCCAGGACACTTCTGAGATACCCCCTGCCCCCCCATTGCACAGCAAAAAGATTTTCCTCGAGTACACGTTTTCTTCTAGACCAGCAGCAGACAGGTTTCAGTCCTTCAGCCTTCAATGTGCACAGATTAATGGAAGGAAGGGCAATCCCTCCCACCCCCAACTTTAACTGGTTGGACTTTATAAAGGTAAATAAAACAAATACCAAGAAAGGAATTTGTTTTTCTAGCTATTGCTGAGCAATCTGCCGAATTGTTACCATTTTTTGGCTGGGATCTGTCTTTTAAATACCCAGTGTCTAACACAGAAGATTCCATTTCGTTCTATTTGGAAATGAAATTTCACTTTTTAACATGATTTGTCCCTCCCAGGTTGGATTGCAAACCAATCTGTCTGGCACACCTCTGACTCTTCCTTGCTATTAACACTGGCATCAGATTTTTACCATTTCTATTCCACTCTGGGAGAAACCCATGTGAGTCCTTTTCCTGACTATAAAGAAAAAAATACCAACACGCTACATTGCATCCTGCGTATGCACCTACAAATCTAGTGAAGACGTTGAGGACCCTGAAGAGTAGCACGCACATTGCTTCCTGTTCCATTTACTTAAAACCCCGAGTTGCACAAACCCATTTTGTTTTTCAGCTTCTCGCCTGGTCAATGCCATTTAAATATACTACAGGGAACCCAATGAAGTGGAGGAGGTCAGTAAGCTGCGCTAAGATTAACCAGGCATGTTTCCCCCGGCTTACCCCACATCCTGAAAGTAGGTGACGTATTTTGCGATTCTCGCTGTTATATCGGGGGTGTTTTTCATAGTGCCGACTTT
>VYZV01005726.1:0-13455 GCA_013401275.1 Pandion haliaetus | reverse complement strand
TCCTTGTTCAGCCCGGGCCAATGGTAGCCGCCGGGCTCGTGCTGTCGGGGGGCGGGTGGGCTCCGCCCGCTGGGTGTACAAACGAGCGGTGGCGGTGTCCTGGCAACGGGGCGCGGCGCGCGCGGCGGCGGTTGGTGGCGCGTGGCGGGGCTGCGCGTTTGTCTCGCTTCGGCCCGCTTCACCTCACCTCAGGCTAGGCCAGGCCAGGCGAGGGGCCAAACGCGAGACCAAACGCAGCCGAATCGGTGAGAAACCAGCCCTTGCCCGCTCTGGGGCCGACAGGGGGCCTGGGCCGGCCCTCCAGCTGGGAGGAAGCGGCCGGGCCGCCACCAGGCCGGAGTAGGGCAGCGGCGGGGCCCCTGTCGAGCGGCCGCGGCTCCTGCCGGGGTGCTCGCCGCGAGGGGCGCGGGGCTGGTTCATCGTGGGCGTTTGGGTTCGGCTGCACCAATCTAGGAAGCTCTTTCTCTTCCTACATTAATAGTAAGTGCTGGCTCTGAGGTAGATCGGGTAGGTCGTGACAGTTAACCTGAAAGCTCAGTGGTTTAGTTGCAAGCAGAGCATTTTCTACCCCTTTCCCGTTCATTGTGCACCAGGGCTGGCGCAAGATAATGCGTGCGCATGCATATATGCGAGCGAGACTTTATTGACAGCGTTTCACAGAACTACATTAATTTGGAAAACTGTTCTAAAATTTTGTTGTATTAGTTTAGCCTTCATGGTTGAGGAGCTGTAAGACGCTAAAACCAGTACGTGTAAACATAAACTGAACCTAAAGCCAAGTTTTATTTCACTTGCAGAGGTGGGTGATGAGGCAGGCAGCTGCAGGTCAGCATGCAGGTTAGCTCAGCAGAAGCAGTAGTTGGTGTCTCACACATGGCTGTCCTTCACTACCAGTTTGTTCGTTCATTCTGCAGGATGCCTCATTCACTTTGCTGACACCACTTGTGTTTGACTCCAAAATGTAATGCCACTTGACCCTTTACCTTTTCCACCTCGGACTGGATGGAAAAAGAGGTAAGAGGTCAGGGGATGGGGGGGATGAAAAGTTGAATTTTGGGTCTGCTGTATATTGGTTCCTACAGCATAGGATTGTGTGATGTTTTTGCCAAAATAACGTGCATCAAACAAAAGACAGGGGGAAGGGGGGAGTATTACAAAATCATAAATCACACATGCCAGAGGTTGTGCAAGCAATGAAATAAAAACATTTCTTTCCTGTAAGCGCATGCTCTGCCTTCATCTGGTTTTGCAGCCAAGATCTGGGTCCTTTTGGTTCAGGTTTATGGCTCTGCAGCAATACAGGCTGGGGTCCAAAACGAAGCTACAGTTTTGAATTATGAGTTTAAGCTGAAAGTAAGGGGCACATTTTTCAACTTAAATTTCAGAGAAAATTTAACTACGCAAGTTGTAGTTCGTTGCATTGAGGTTTGGTGGAAATGCATTGACTTGATAGAAGGTGCTGCACTAAGTCATCTGTCTCATAACCAGCCTTGGTTTTGCACTCGTTGAAATAAAAATGCCATTCTAATAAGACAGTGGCTCATACTGCTGAGCTGAACCCTCGTTTGGGGCTGACTGGGGAGTAAGAAGTTCCCTGGAAAATGGAAACCCCTTTCCCACCAGTCCTTCCATAGTTGTCTCCCATCCAAACAGCAGCATGGCCTTCTGCCCAGAGCTATGTGCCAAGGACCTTGGTAGTGAGAGAGCATTACTTGGCCTTTCAGCATAGTTAATTTAGCTCTGTCCTAAATTGTATGAAGAGAACCACAAATTGGTTATTTGTTCTTTCTATCAAAACAAGAGCAGGTTGAGAAGTGACCATTGCTAGTTGAAAACTACTTGAATTCAGAAACGGTGATCTCAGAGGAAAAAAAAGAAAGCAAAAAAAACCCCCACCAAAACCCAACTGAACAAACACCAAAAGCAATTGTCTTAGTAAATCCTTAAGAGAAATCAGATGGAGTGATGAGTTTTTGGGAGAGTGGGGGAAACATGTTTCATATTAGATTCCATGATCCAATGATTATTATTTAATCACTTCAGTTTTTTTGTTTGTTTGTTTCAAAACAAGCTACCTGCGATATTAAGCTAAGGATTCCAGTTAAGAAAAAAGAGCTTTTTTTTTTTTTTATTATTATTACTGGAAGTACTGATATGGATACATAGCTTGACTAGACCAGTATTGCAAGGCATTGCCAAGAAAAATTTCCAGAAAAACTCTTAAGCAGGTTGGATGGAGGTTTTCAGATATGCATTCCCAGTGCAGTTTTAAAGTCAAAAGCACCTGCTTATTTAAAAGTCCTTTTCTTAAATTGTTTATTATGGATAACTATAGACTGAAATAATTTCTTGGTTAATGATTCTTTTGGTACTTCAAGATATATCTAGTAACTGAAGGGAAATTCTGTCGTCAGTTTGGGCTAGACTAGAACTTCAGGTCTGTCAGAATATAAGGGTTACTTCTGACTGCCTACTCTGCTTTTTAAATTCACACTTCATCTTCATTTGAGGTAGCATTCAGATGGACTTTCACTTGAGTGGGATGGAAAAAGAGTTTTTTGGATTTGGAATAGCTATGCAAAAGGACCTTTAGCAAGATGAAATAAATCATTTGAATCTGAGCACAAAAGGTATATGGCTAAGGCTTCTTAATTTTTGGTGTGTGTACTTTTGCATTCAAAAAAGAAAAAAAAAAGGAAGCTTTAGTTTAATCCATGTGGTCTGCCACAGGACTGTGGTGTGGAAGGGGTTTCAAGGGAAAGAAGATTTATTTTTGGCATGTTACAGCTGAGTAGTAGAGCAAAACTTGGCAGTCTTGGCAGTTTGCTTTGTGAAGTATGAAGAAGTGGCATTCCTTTTCATGCACATTCAATGAAGTATTGATGTGTGCTAAATGGAATAAATGGAATTGGAATAAAATAAGTTTGATTATGTTTTTCCAGATGTGAATGTTAAAAGTCAGTGGCATAACTATTGGTACCAAGATGGATCTGTACAGAGTGCTTTTGTTTTGCACATAATTGTCCATTCTGCTCTAATGAACTTTTGCCCTAAGTAAGGCAAATAACTGAAATGCCAGATAGCAGGTCAGCAGAGAAATGGTAGTTCTATACAATCTGTACTGAAACCACTGAAATTAAGAGGACTGTATAGCTGCTCGCAAGAAGAAATTCCGTGGTGTTTTAGCAAGGCACCATTTCAGCAACTATGTGCGTTGATGTCTCATAATAAGTGCACAGGATGAAGAACTGTTTATACAGCGCGCCTCACAGGAGAGCTGTGTTCAGTGTTAGACTGTTAATTTAAATTTTTGGTGATAAATGCTCTGGAGTGCTGTGAGAATGGGGCAATAAGTCTGTGTTCTGTTCACAGATGCTGCCTGCTGCCCATGGCTTTCCGGGATGTGAATGCAAGAAGACATATTGGACTTCAGCAACTCTCATCCTTAGCGTTAGCTGGAAGAACATTATTGGGGCCAATGAAATCATGTAAATTCATTGTGGATGAAAGCACCAACCAAAGCACATTGATTGGTTCTGCTGTTAGGCTGATTGAAAGTTTGGATTTAACTAGTGCTGCCGGACAGCTTCTTAATGAAACCATTCAGGCACAAAACAAGGAGTTTAAGACTGGGATGAGTACCCTGTTGTTTCTCATTGGTGCATGGAGCAATGCTATACTGGAGTGCCTCCAGCAGAACGTTCCTGTTTTAGCAATAGTAGCTGTGATGTCTGAGGGCTTGAACTCTTGCTGTGAGAGAGTCCAGTGCCTTCAAATATCAATACACGATGTAAATAAAGAGCTGTGTTCTAGCAGTGTTAGGCCAAACGCTTTTAAAAGCAAAACTTGCCAAATTGGATGCGACAGTCTTCTAAATCCTCAGATTTTCCCGTATTTTCAGAAAGATATTTCTGCACCAGAAGAAGTGATTCCAGTAAGTTCTTGTTCCCGTCAAGAAGATGATTGTAATTCTAACAAGCGCCTGGTTTCACCTTTGGCTGGCTGTGGTTCAATAGCTTCTTTTGTCAAACCAGCGGGTGACAGAAGTACATCTGTGATTTCTGGAAGTGGTGTTACCACATCCAGCTGTAACAAACAAAAGTTAACCCATAGCAGATACTTTAGCACTCTAGGAAAAAGCCATTTTTCAAGTCAGCAAGGTAATTCTCAGGGATACCTTTCAGGACAATCAGGAGATCCATGTGAATGTTATGGTTTAGGACACCTGGCAATGGCTCTGAGCCATGGAAATCAGACTAGTGTGAAACTGCTACAAAGCATTGTTGCATATCAACAAGAGAGAGCAGAATGCAGTGGCTCTTCCCAGTTTAATATTGCAGAAATTGTGACATGCTGTTTACTGGGCCTGCCTGAAAGCTATTCTTGTGTCTCCCCAGGCTTTGTCACATTAGTATCACCAGAACAAGCCACAGTTATCAAACACTTTGAAGACAAACCCCTTCGGATTCTGCTAATGGATGGTGACCTAACTGAACAATATCGTCACTTAGGTTTTAATAGACCATGTAATGTAAAGACCATACTGGAGCATCCTAGCCTGTGGGAAGGCAGAGCAGGAGACTTGTGGCTAAGCAGTATGTTAGATATCCTGATAAACTTTGAAGTAAACTTGGTTTTGGTCAAAGGAAATGTGTGCGGAAACTTAATGGAGAGATGCATAGCAAACAGTATATTGGTGATTGGTTCTGTGACTCGGGATGTGTTGCGTGCCTTTGGGGAGGTCACCGGCGCCCAGCCAGTGACATACCTCACCCAGCTGAATGCATCTTGTGTGGGGAGCGGGGCCCAGGTGGAGCTGTGGAAGGCCTGCGATGGGCGAGCAATGGATCTGGGTGAGCTTGTGCCAGCCAGGATAAAAGTACAAGGAATTCCCCTGGTCACGGCGGTGCTTACCACTACTGTAGCTTCAAAGATGCAGCTCATTGAAGACCAGTTCTGGACTTCAGTGTATCGACTCCACCATGCTTTAAATGACAAGAACGTTTTTCTTGGTGGTGGTGCAGTGGAGCTCTTGTGCCTTAGTCACATTCAGATGCTTGCAGAACAGCCTTTACAGCCAGCAAATAAAAACGCTGTGAAAGAGTTTCACAATCCTTGGCGGGCAGCATCTGCGACAGAGTATAAATCAGTTGTGCTCCAAGCATTAGCAAGCGGCTGGAAGCAGTATCTTTCAGTGGTTATGTGTAACGCTGCAAAAGCTGCATCGGAGCTGGAAGCGTGTACCTCAGTTGATCATCACCTCAAAAAAGCAGCTGACTGTGGCTCTCCCTCAGCATATATATTGAAAGAGTTTAGAAGAGGTGATCTGCTCAGGGGCGGTTCTGGTCCCTTCACTGACCACAGAGAGGGTTTAAAGGTTTATGATAATGTCACAGCCAAGATAGAGGCATGGCGGAGAGCTCTAGACTTGGTGCTACTAGTGCTTCAAACAGATGCTGAAATTATCACAGGTCCCAAAAGGAATCAGCTATTGAACTCACATTTGTCAAGTGAGTTTATGTTTTTATAGGACTTGCAGGCTTTATTTAAAAGTCTGTGAATCAGTGGAAGGAGTCCAGGTGCAACCTACATTTCTTCATAGTTTAGAAAGCAAACATTTAGATATGATTATGACAAAGAGTCTAACAACGGAAATCAGAACGTGAGACAGTCACAAGGTAGATAAAATTTCCCATTTCTAGAAATGGGAGTTAAATAACAAACAAAAATCCCTTGTGGGCTTATCTCTAACCCCGGCCGTGCATTTCTAACTAGTGATATTGTCTGTATGGATAGATTAATCCAGTCAAACTGACTTCTCTAATCTTATTTAGCAGAGCAGATGTGCACTTCTGTTTTTCATTATAATGAGCACTGGACAGGTGGGTACATGTCAAGTCTAGTTGGAGAAAAGTTTGATTCCTTGGATATGCTTGTGTTCTGAACATGTGCTGCCTGTATAAGGTATTTGGACTTGTGTTCTGTAAAGTATTCTTGTTTAATGTCTTTTAAGGTCGTCTAAAGAAGGGTAGGGATTTCTTGCATAACATTGGCATACTTGTGGTAAATGAAAGAATATATGTAACGTAATTAATTTTTAGTTAATATCTTGCTCTTAATTTCTGTACATTGCAAATGTAAGAGTTAAACTTGCAATAATCAGCGTTACATTTTACGCTATGAGATTGTATTAGTAGATTCTACTTTTGCATATTTATGTGGGCCATATATCTCCTGTTTTCAAATACATACTCTTTGGAATTTCTGTCGTTTTGACATAAATTCAGGCTGAATCCTCCTTTTTGGTATTATAGACTGGATGTATCTACACAAAGTTTTCTTTTACATCACAAGTTTTAGATTATTTCCTTTGGACTCTTTCAGGTACCCTTGCAGAGAGGAAAATGTTGCTGTATGTTTCAGCTGTTGGCTAAAAACTGAAAATAAATCTATCATGATGATTGAGGCAAGGCATTTTTACTGTGTTTCAGCACTTAACATTTGAAAGCAGAGCCATGGAGAACTGGCACTTTCTTGTAAGAAAGAGGTGTGTAACTATGGAGATATTTTTTCTGAACTTGGTATTCTGAATCACACACTTCAAGTGAAATGTCTCACCAGTCCGGTGAAAACAGCATGGAAAAAGCATTAAAATGGTGATACTAAAGTGGATTCTTGCTTTTAGGAACTTTCTCATTAAAATGGTAATGGCTGGCAGTACTCCGGTTAAGCACTTGTGATTGCGCGTGCTGATGGCAGACAGTCCTTTTGTGGTGAAAGCTAAGAATTGGGGTGGGCTAAAGAGTATTTTCTGAGATGTGATTTAGTGTAAAGGTAGACAGAAAGCGATTGGTTATTTTACTGTTAGAACCTTCATTGCTACTTATTTACTATTTTAAGTGGATGTTTTTTCTTCTGGACTTATTTTCCTTGCTGTATCTCCTCACTGCAGAAGACATCTTGGAGAAGAGCCATCAACTGCCTCAAACCCCCATGACCACTGGCAGTCCCCCAGTCGACTTGTACTGAGCCTTAACACAGTTCTCTGTCTCTGCACCCTGTTGGAGTTGCCCTTTCCTCCTGGGAAGGCCCTTCCCTCTACCTGTGCATTTCATGGTGCCTAATTCCAGAGGGCTTGAGCTAATGAAAAGGAAAGACAGTTCCTAAAATGTCTCCCCCGTGGTGCTAACACTTTGGCATTATATCCCATTATCAGTGCCAGTAGATATTTGACAGTGTCTGATATTATCTACCTCCCTCATGTCCTCCAAATTTTTTTGCTTCCTTTGATGTCTTCATCTCCATAATACATAATTCCATGACCTACAATGCATTCTGCTAAAAATAGCCCTTTTTGAGACTTGCTTACAGCTTATGCATCTCTGTAGCTGGGAGTTTCCTGGAGAGGTGGGATAGGCTACTAAGATTCTAAGTTAACCTTAAGCATGAGGTGAAATTGGGATCCTTAGGAACAGCTTTTGAGTGTTGAACTGACCAGAAGCCCTAACTTCATTTTTATGAAGAAAAGAACCCATCTAAATGCATTTTATCCTGGAGCTTTCTGCTATGCTAATATATATTGTATCAAATTATATACTTGGATCTTTCATAGAGCTGTTTACCCAAGTGGTTCACACTAGGTGAATAATTGATATATTCAGTATATAAGGAAAAGAAACACACAGACAATTAAATTCATCCTCAGATATGGTTGAGATACCTATAGGTATACATGTGTATTAAAGTAGTGGTATACAGTATGTTTTCAAAGGTTTCATTCAGAGTTCTCGCTGAATTGCATATTTTTATTTTTATATTTGTATTCTACTTGCGTGTAACTGGAGGGCTCTTAAGGAGGTTAAGGGAGCATATTAATAGCAGTTGCCTTTTAGAAATATGAGAGAAAAACTTCTGTGTGTAGAAAGATATGTTGATAATATTTAGCCATCTCTAACCTGAAACTGTAAATATTTTGGTATTCTAACAAACTCCAGGATTCAGTGGATTTTGGCAAAATCTCATCAGTAATATAGGGGTTTATAATTTTAATTTGAAACAGTAGTTCCTAGCAGCATAGGGATCTAGTTGTATTCAAGATTTGATCATCCTGCAATTATATTTTCATTATTAATCAGTTGGCAAGTGATGTTTAACTGCTTGGCCACACTCTTGGTGTACTAAGACATGAGAGAGAAAGAGTTTGGTAGATCAAAAGAGGCAAATGGAGCTAGTGGCTGTTAGGTGGGAAAGAAATGGAAACACAGCATATAAATAAATGTAAACAAACTGCTGCTCTGCAAGTGTTTGCAGCTCATGTTTGGCTTTATACTGTTTTTCTTGAACCTCCTGTACTGAGCATTGCATAATCCCTGTTCCCAAAAAAAGATCCAGTTGTACTTTATTTGAATAATAGAGTTAAGTGGATTATGGAAAAAACTGCATACATGAATTGTATTGAGGTGGTCCAAACATCTATTTATAGGGTTCTTAGACACTGAGAGCTGACACACCAAATGTTGAGAAAATCCAAAATGATGTAATTTTTCCAATCAGGCTTTTAAAAAGCACATAATGATAGATTTAAATATTGTGATGCAGAGGTTTTCTAAAAAGCTGTCAGGCATTATATTTTGATTATTTAACACTTGGTTTTCTACAGGCCAACAAAATGGAAAATTTTATAAACTAGCTAGATATTATATCCTGGATTACTTTTAAATTATTTCTTTGATATGCATAGAAGATTAACGTGCATGCTGTCCTCAAGGCATCCTTCTTCTGCAACGTGAAATACAATATAAATGTATATTGACGCTTCCTCTGCTTCAAATCTCTCAAACCTCTTTGCAACGTAGAATGGAGGTCCTGTGCGTGTCTGCCATGGCTCTCAGCGCAGGGAATGATTTCAACAGCTGCCATGAGCAATTTCAGCTTCTCCCAGGCAGAGGCTCCTCCTAGGGTACACAAAGGCTGTTTGTGTAGAGTATGATGTGATGGAAGAGCTAAACTTGTACGTGCCTGGGAAATTGGGAAATGGCAGAGATTTTAGGAAGGGATTGTCCCAAGCAGGAGGCAGCGCCTCACTCCCTGCTGAAACTGTGTCCTGGTCAGGCGCCTCGTCTCTCTCTTGCATCCCAGTATCGTCCGTCATTCCCGGCTCACTCCTTCTTCTGTTTAGGGCTGATGCCATCTTATTTAGTGTTTATAAGGCCGACTTTTTAGGCCTCTCTGCTCCTTCATGATTTCCTGAAATGTAGTAGAGGTCTTAATCATAGCAACAAGACCCTTGTCCCAAGCTGGGCTAACGTAGAGGACACAGCCTGCTTACAAATTCTGGACCCATAAGGACTGATAGCCTGATGATCAGTGGTTGTCAAGAGGCATCTGATAGTTTGCCAGATATCAAGTATGCTGAAAAAAATGAGCTAGGAAATGTAGGAGGCAATGGTCCCAAGGCAGGACAAGAAATTACTGTGGGAGGGTGGAGGCTGGGGAGGTTAATGTAGTTACGGAGCAGGAAGGGCTGAAGGAGAAAACCTGAGCTCACAAGAGAGTTAGGAGAGTTGAGACAGTTTAATTGCACTGACTGACTTGATATCCCAGGCCAGGGCTGCTGAAGAGGCTGGGAGGACATTTCCCTTTTTTAGGGGACGGAGGTGGAGACAGGGGATCTAGTCTAGAAGAAAAGTTACGGAGTGGCAAGAGATTTTCAGCTCTGCTCAGAAGGACAAGGTGAGTGGTAGACCTGAGTTATCCCATCAGTTGTGGTAGGGCTGGTGTAGAAGGTGCATCTCTGCCCTGAGGGGTGAGTTGTCCTGTCAGGGGAGACAGGGACGGGCTGCCAGTAAATTGAAGCTTCCCACTTTGGTTCTTGTGCCGCTTTGAATAGAGAAAACCAAGCATAGGCTTGGATGGGGAACAGCTAAGGTGCTACCACTAGCAGCATGTTTATGCTGAGGTATTTTGAGGTGCATCAGCTGTAGCTTCTGGGGCTGTAGTAGAGGTTAGCAACAAGAAGGCTAACAATGTAGATTGCAAGTGCTAGGTGAGTGAAATAAACCCCTGACCTTTATAGAAGCGTGCCCCTGCCGAATCTGAGTTAACTCATGGTTCAAAGGTTTGTCACCCTCACTCTCTCACTTCCTATATATATCTTTATCTTCTAATAAAAATAGAGCTTTACTGAAACCAAATTTTACTGGTGTATGTCAGATGGCGTAACCACAAGTGTTATAGAGGTAGGAATGTGCTACAGAGCACTAGCTAGTGAGAAACTGGTGAGGTGTGTTTTAGTTGTCCTGTTGAAGTTGCTTTCCTAGCTGTATTTCTCTAGAGTTCACGGTGCAAGTAGCACATCAGGGGTTACTGGAAGGAGGTTTGTTGTAATTTTGCAAAGCCCAGTTTTCTGGAGTTAGGGTAAATGCTGTCTGTCTCCCCAGCCACTGGGAAGTCTGTCAGCTTTGCTTGCATTTCTTTTCAGTATTTGAGAGAAAACTTCCTTGTCCCAGCACAAAGATGTTAGCTTAAATGCCAAAGGCAGAAGGAGGGCTTGATTACATGGTTTTCCTCAAGGGTTATGTCTACTGTAAAGTGACCCATTAGCATCATCAGAAGATTTATTAGTTTCTTTGCCTTACTACAGCATGGTGGCTAAAGAAAAGAAAGAGCAAAGGAAGGAGAACTGGGACGGTCTGTGTCACAGATGAGTTCTGCTATAGCTCCTTCTATCCCCTTTGGACCTTCTCTGTAAGTTCTCATGTGGAAAAACTGAAGTAAGAATAAATTGTGTGTATGCATATATTTAGAGAGAGGGATGTGTGCGACTGGTACTTGCAGCAGGCCAAACATGCTACTAGGGCATGCAGCAGGTGTCAGCTTGCTGCCCCAGCCATCCCACCCGTGAGTTCTGTCACCCTGCCTGCCTGGCTGTGAGCTGGCTGCCCTGCCCTTTACCTGCCCAAGTGGGGCAGGCAGGGACTGGGGATCTTGGTGTCTTCCAGCAAAGGCAAAACTAAACCTCCCTGAGCCAGGGGGTCTGGGATCACGACTAAAAGGGATTGGTTTTTATCGAGCCAAGATGGTTTGGAATGGCTTGGTGGGAGGATACAGAAGCAGACTATTTGGGATGCTCTTCTGGGCTGCCCTATCTCCACTTCAGTTTATCCTGGGAAAGATTCAAGTATGGAGAAGAGAGTGGAATTTTTTTAGAGGAGTCAACATTTTTAAAAAATCTGCCTGCTGTCCTGTGCTCCTCATTCAGGGGGAATATAACACGGTTTGCTCTTTAGCTTAGAAACATCACCTGCCCAGCATGTTCCCTTTTCACATGTTTGGGTCTGTAGTTAGCGAGACTAGAAATAACCCTTTGCTATTTTACTTTAGGAAACTGATGCAAACTCACACAATATATTTTTGAACAATGTAAAATGAGGCTAGCAGCTATAAATGTTATATATCTTCTATACTCTTCAAGCACTCCTAGGCCCCCACAAAATGTTTCTGGGTGGAGTTAGTAGTAGTATTATTTAATTGAATAAGAAGCTTACTCTGGTGTCTGTGTATGGAAGCCACCTAACCTCTTTATTTCTTTTTGAACTTCTTGATTTATTCCTGCCAGTGTTTGTTTTACAGCAAATGTTCTCAGCATGTGTCTTGCCTAGTGATGTTAAGAAATTTCCTTGTCTAAGGCTTTCTGCAGTGGATCAAAGTAACTGTGGATCTTGCAGCAGGCCAGCATCGAGAACCAGCCTCCTTCTGTGAAAAGCAGGTCGGCTTCCCATAACCAACTCAGGCAGGACATCTAGAGCAGTTGTACCAACTCTACCAGGTAACAAATGAATGAAATGTCTCATTATTGAATTTTTTAAAAAACCTTTTTTGTGTTTAAACTCCATAACACCCTGCTATATGACAGTGCCATACCCCAGTGTGACAGCTGGTGCTTCAAGGATGCGCTTGCTGTTACTGAAACCTGCAATGTTGCCAGGACTGCTGTGCACAACAGGCACTTTTGGGAGAACCTTTAACAATGAAGACTTATTACCAGCCTTACAATTTGTATAAGGCAAATTGACAGGGAATGTTAAATTGTGCAGTTGTTTTTCTATAGCTAATGTAAAACAGGGACCTGGTACTGACCGGCTATAAATGCTTTTCTTGTATCAAACCCACAGGCTTCATGGGATATTTTTTATGTTTTGGAGGGACCAGGGTGTGACAGGGTGTTCAAAACTGTGGCACAGTGATACAATTGCTCTGTCCCTTGCACAACTTGTGTTAATTCTTTAGCTTGGGAGTTTAGCTTAACTTTTCAGCTTTTGGTTAACTTCCAGAATATGACCATCTGTGCTGCTGTTTTTGCAGCTATTTCCTCAAAGTCACTTGTAGAAGTGTAACTTGCTGATAGCACTTTGAAGCAGAGGGAGTATATTCCAATTTTATTCCTCTCTCCTCGTAGATCAGTAATCTTTTTGAGATCAATTCCACACCAATACAGTTAGAGCATAGTTCGCATGACACAAATTTGGAAAAATCAAAAAATCACAGACTAAATTCTGCCACTTGCCATCAGCATTGCTGCATTTATTGCAAAGCTGCAGGGCCGAGACCCTTTTCTTTCAAGACGGTGTGTTAACCAAGTATGAATAGATCCGCAGTCTTAAAGGGCTTTTTCTTTGTAGATAACATTGCTCCAAGAACTAACATCCACAGGGATGATTTCAGCACAGTTGAAGGGAGAGTGAGAACAGCTCGGGTACGTGCACCAACTAGAGACTGGTTTTGATCCTGAATGGTGGAAGGAAGAAAAGAACACACTGCTCCATCTCTTTTGGCTTCCTGTCTGTTTATTCCATTAGTAATACCCATTTCTTTAGACTTTTGAAAAACACTCATAGTGGTGTCTTTAGCTGCATTTCAGTGATGGTTTGCTGTGAGTGCTGGGATTCAGTTTGTTGCATTATGTTCTTGAAAACTTTTTTTTTTGCTGTTGTTTCCATTTTGAAAGATGTAGTTAGCATTTGTGGCTGTCCATGTGTGCATGTTCTGGACTGTGTATTCCACAGTGCCCAGCAGAGCTGGAACTGTTCTGTCATTACAGTAAGCCTTGAGAACATCACCTGAGCTGGAACCTTCTGCAAGTACTTCTGCAAGTCCTTACAAATGCTTGCAATACTTGCAGATACAGCAGGGACTGGACAGGAGTGTGTAATCAGAGGAAAGAATGTCTGAGGTGCAAATGCACTTCTGTTCCCCTGCAAGCACTCCGTTTTCCAGGCATGTAGCGTGCATTTCAAGATTTTGCAGAGGCATAAAAATGAAGTTAACAGTTGCATGTCTGCAGTGTTGAGTACTTTGGTGGCTTCTGAATAGTCAGTTTTTCTTAGAAGGGAGTTTCAAACATTTGCTACTTGAAGGGGGATGGTGATAAAACTAGGCTCACCAGAGATGAGCCTG
>VYZV01005725.1:25046-51279 GCA_013401275.1 Pandion haliaetus | reverse complement strand
GTTTGAAATTTGATTTCTACTCCTCCCTAAGGAAGACGGCCTATCACAAAGGAACGAGGTACTACAGTTTAACAAGTTACCATTCCTCTACTGATATGCCGTAATTGCCTGTGTGTACACGCGGAAGCAGCATGTGGTGTTTATAACCACAACGTAGTAAGAACCAGAATACCAGCACAAATGCACTATGGCCAATCTACGGGATTACCTGCTCAAGTGACACATTCCAGGCGACTGTTCAATTTCTTGCTTATTTGTCAATGTCATTTGAGTTAGACGGACCTCTTATAACCCCAGGTGTGTTTGACTGGCACACCTGGGAGTAATGCCTCACATCTGCTTCAACAGGGGCAGACAATGGGACTCTTAACAAGGTCCCAGTCTAATATGATGGGGCTGCAATCTGTGTTATGGGACAATAAATCAGATGGTGACAATCCTAAGATTGGCGTAGCAGTCAAGTGATAAGCTAAATCTGCCATAATGCAGTACATAATTGCTTCTGGAATATTTGAGCAGGTTATACAGAGGCATAAAGGGCTTCTTAAAATTAAAGAAGGATGCCTTTTTTTTTTTTTAAAGCAGTATCTTTAGACCCTCACACTCATAGGAGTTAGTTAGCTCTGATGTGACAGATTGAGATCACCAGGAGTCATAAATTCCATGTACTACACAAACCTGGCAACAGCCATAATGCCAGCTTTAACAGGGACAGTTTTCAGACACTGTGGATGGGTAGTTGCTTTCTTATCTTCAGGGATTTAAAGACACCACAAATGTGGCATTTCCTCAGTACCAGGTGGTAGGGATATTTTCTCTATTGATGATCCAGAACTAGAAGCCCCTTTCTCTTTTCTAAACATGATTCTGAATATAAAGGTGTCAGGCACTGAAATAATAAGCCAACAAAGCACTTCTTCCCATCTGTTAACCCCTTAAAAATCCTATATCCAATCAAATGAATTAAATTAAATACCTCCTCGTACACACTGGTGGACAGGGCCACCTGCCACATGGTTCACAACACTCAGAAGAGCTAGGCCTACACGGGAGTTATGTCGGACTGTCAAGTCGGATGTATATCCCGCAGTATGTACGGCAGTGCCTAGCAACCATCACAGTAGTCACAAGTGGAGGGGAGAGCTGCAATTCTCACAATATGCAGATAAGAAAAATCATTGTTGTGATATATAATTCAACAGCAGATTTATGGATCAATCTCATTTTTTTCTCATTCTCAAACATAAATGTTAGAACTAAAAGGATATAGGAAAAATTAAGCTTGGTTTAAACAAATGTTACATCTACAACAAACAGCAACATTTCTTTAAGGATCAAAGAAATCTTTATACAGCATTTCTCTGTAGTATATTCTTCCCCCAAATCCTGATGGTGTGAATGAAAAGAGAGGGACTGTGAGACATTTTTCCCATGAATGCATTCCAGTGAAAGTGATCATGTACATTTTGTATGTAATACACATATGCACAGGGGACAGATCCGTACGCCTAGCAGTATCCTATGGCATGGATACTGCATTAAGGGGTTCTGTGGTTTGTTTCACAGGAGTAAAAAGGGAAGTGTACATGTTTCAGTTTCATCTTAGCCATGGAAGTGTGCTAGACTGAATGGATAGCAGATTACATACATGGATTACATACCATGTATACTAGTGCTCTCCACCTCTTTCTCTCCTTTCCATCCCCTCTGCCCACAGAAATTCAGTTTCAACAGTTTTGAGGGAGGAAGCTTATGAATCACAGTTTTTGTAGAATGGGTTTTTCCATCAGTAACCTTTACAAGAGGTACATTGGCAAAAGTAAAATTGCTTTTCTACAATACTCACCATCCAAGATGCTCACACCATCTTACGAACCAAATAGGATTTGTAATCTCACTGTGAAATAAGTACATTAAGTGGGTGCTCCACATTTACCCTCCTATACCATTCTTGTAAAAAATAGATATTTCTTTGACCAAATGTAAATGTAATGCCAAAATTATTAACATAATTATTAATTTAATAAAATAAATAAATAATCAAGGTGTTAAACTATTTAAAAGCACTTGTGCTTGAAAGAAATTACAGCACAGATGGCACAAAACAAAGAGCTCACTCCTGCTCCAATTAACATCTAAACTCTGACTCACATAATTGCAGACAGAATCACTCTGAGGTACGCTGACAGAAGAAGATCATTTTCAGCTCATATAGATTTTTGAAGTGCTTGGTATAGCTAAGCCACGTATCTGACTTAAACAGCTGAACTGGAAATGCTGACTGTCCTCTTGACTATGAAAATATTCTCCTGCGTCTTCACTGAAGTGCACAGAGAATTCAAGTCAGCCAATTTCTAGAAATCAAACATCCTTTTAGTACTTTCACTTCTAAATGAGGCAGAACTTTTTAATGTGAGAAAACTGGTTAGTCTTTATAACGTATTTGATCCACTGAAGCGTTTTTTGGTTTTAGTGGGCATTTGCATGTATTTGCTGGGATTGATAAAACAATTTTTTTTTCTATTTAAATAAATGTCGCAATCTACTGTTTACATGCAGAAAAGGAAATGCAGCGGGAAAAGCTAGAATCTTAGCATTAGAGAAAAAGGTGCGAGGCAGTTTGCAGCAATAGCAGTTCTTTGCTCATAAAATGCAAAACTAGAGCATGCAGTATTATCTGTAACATCATGTCACACTTGCCAGGGTTAGTTATAGGCAAAGGCAGTTCCTAGAGCAGCAGATTGCTAAAGGGGAAGAGGGAACAGGAGGGGGTCAAAAATGGCCATGCTCTCACTGCCTACTTTGCCAATAACAAAGCGCTGAAAATCAGGTTAGCTCCTGCTGCTGAAGGAATTACTGAATATATGGGACTGTGGTGGGAGCAGTTATTCCCAACAGCAGCAGCAGCTAACATTCACCCTTCCCCCAGCAGCAGGAAAAGCAGCAAGCCTCTTCCCTCCAGCTCTCCCTCCCAGCCCCACTCCTATTGCTTCCCTACCTGCAGCAAAATTTCTATTCTGCTTTCAGTGCTAAGCAGCTAGATGTAATGTTTGCCATAAAGAAATACAAATAAAAGTTTAAAAGGCCTTTACTACAGTACAGCCCTAAATGAAAAAGCTAAACTTTTAAGTCTATGCATTGCCTTTTTTAGTCTAGAAAAGATAAAGACTTTTGCAATGGCAAAATAGAAAACTGTACCATGCATTCTTGGCATAAACTCATGTTGAACAACATCAGAATGTACGTTCACATGCAGAGGATTTTTAATATATCTGTTTTTTCCACTGTTTAAAATACTGAGGTGTGGCATGAAAAACATTAGGCATGTAAGATAAAACACGTGAAAATACTTGTGGTTTATAATTATGAGAAATTGGTTATTACAGAGCTTGTGGAAAGTACTGGATCGACAGTCCTAGTAGTATGTAGGCCCAGTGAACAGTTTTCCCTTACTATTCCCAGGTGTACGCTTCAACCCCACCTGAAATGAAGGGACTATCTCATGACAAACGTAAGCAGGCTTCCATGGGGCATTTTGTCGCATGAAATACTAATAGTATTGCCAATGCCCTCTGTGTCAACAGTTCCGTGTTGAATATGTACAGCCATGGGGAACTACGTTTCATATAGGTGCTTAAATTACAGGAACACGTCATCACTTCTTATCTGAGCAGGATTTAAACCAGCAGCCCAGAGATGAAGTTATTTTATTGCAACAGCAGTAACTTTTAGTACGGTTTCTACTACATCAAACAGAAGGATAGCCTCTGTCCAGAGGAATGTACACTCAAAGTGTAAGAAGAAAACCCAACAGATGGATACAATAGTGTGACCAAATTAGCCAACATAAAATGCACTGGGTACAACACATCAGCCTCCAAATAACAGTCACCTGCTACCTGTCCCCTAGGTCATTCAGGCTCCTCCCTAACACATAACCATATCTTTCAGTGTTTTTCTCATGAGACAGATAAGCCATTTCCAGTTTTCAAATTTGCCTGAAGTATTTGGAGGGATCCTGTGTTACTTGTTAATGGTAAAGGTAGGGAAAGGGGATACTTCACATCATGATAGCAGATGAAGGTATTGCTTTTAAGAAATTAACCACTTTGCACTCAGGCATCTCAGAACCTCTTGATTGTACTATTCATGCTGAGCTGCTACTCTTTATCTCTAGCATCTCCTTTGTAAGCGCTGGGACACTGAAAATCAAAAAGCAGAGAAAAATACTAAGTCTTTTGACATACCTTGATTTGCAGTCTTAAAGACTAAGTAGAACACTTAAGCATTTAGTTTGCTTAATTGGAATTTATACCTTAAGCCCACCAGTGCTCTTGTTAAATTTAGCCTGTCAAAATGGTAAAATCCAATGAAACTTAATGGCAACATTCTTTTAACTGGAGATTATCAAAGCAGTTATGGAATAAAATCTTATCAATAGCCTGCAACAGGCAAAATACAGATTAATACCAACAACATGTTCCAAATAACAATGCAGTAGTGGATTGGTGTTACATGGAACTTTAAATATACTTTTGTTAAGTTTGGTTTTACAGTAAAGATAAGATAAAGTGCTTTCCCCTTGATTAGATTCTAAGATAGTCTAACAGAGGTACAAGACACCTTTGTAATACAGAAAAATTATTCAGAAATTGTTGTCTCTGTATACAAAGCAGGAAGGGGATCCCACAGTCCTTCACCCTGTGTTGTTCACTGTTACAGGTGAACTATCTTTCTGTTATAAAGCTACCTCTTATTGAAAATATAACTTACCTCAAGCTTAGCAATCATGGATTCAGAAAGGCAGGTGCAGTGTAAACACAGCACACAAGCAGATGCGGAAGCCACTCAAACAAGGAGCACCTGAAAAGCAGAAAGCATTATGTCTTACCTACACCACCCCAAAGAGGTGCAGAAAATTCCAACAGTTGAATCCTAATTACATTCAGCTGCTCAAAGGACACCACCAGTCAGAACGGTCACTTCCAGTTTAACATACACAGCTCTGAAAAGATGCATTTCATAGGGGTGGTACTCACTAAAGACAGGAATAATGACCCAGAAGCTCAAGAACTCCTGGGTGATCTTTACCCAGGAAACTCATGTCTTTGGCATATCTACAGAGGGAACAGGTCACACGCGAGGGAGCTGCATCGAGAGCACTACTCAGGTGCTTCTGGGAAGGTCTACTCTAATTCCAGCAAGGGCATCATAGCAGTTTAGTCCCCCTTCCTCCTATTTTAACACCTCAACATCCCTCTCTCTTCTTCAACAGCTTATGTCTCACTGGTGTCACTGAAAGCAACAATATTTGCTGTCTGATAGGTGGAAGCTCTCAACGTTGGCTTGACTATGTGCAAACTGTCACTCATTGTAAAACATCCATTAACATACTTGCCAGCATAACCTGCCCAGTATAAACTGCAATATGGGGAAGTAAAATGTTAAACCACTGAAGCATAGGTACTAATAGGCTTTAATTCCAAATAGAATGGGAACAGCAGGAAAAACTGTTCAAGGTGTCCTACAGTCTGGATAAAGATGCTAATCCACCCCAGTGCTACCTCCTTTCCCACTTGCAGCTCTGCAAACAAGGTTCTGCTGCAGATAAAGGTTGTGATCTGAAGGTCCAGAGATGGAGAGCCCTGCCTTAATTTAGGCAAAGAGTATGGGAAAGGAGGAGAGGGAAAAGCTCACTGCTTCAGACTACATTTTAGACAAGCTAGTGCTTAGCATAGTATAATGCTACTAGCAGCATATAGCTGCTAATGCCATCTGACAATCGTCCTCCATTATCTC
This sequence comes from Pandion haliaetus, assembly GCA_013401275.1. Taxonomy (NCBI): domain Eukaryota; kingdom Metazoa; phylum Chordata; class Aves; order Accipitriformes; family Pandionidae; genus Pandion; species Pandion haliaetus. The sequence continues at coordinate 45,480 of VYZV01005725.1, read as the reverse complement.
TTGCTGTGGGTAAATCTAACAACAGACTTGCTGTTTGTCTTGGTCAGGCATGTGATTTGAGGCATGAGTTAAAAAGTTGATTACAAAATTCACTGTAACCCACCTTCAAAATACAGGTCTGATCCTGGTAGATGCTGCAAGATTGCATGCCCCACTGGTGTGTGTGTCCTTCCCCTCTAAGCAGGAGGAGGGAGTGACTACTCACCACTTGGAGCTGGGGTTTGCACAGCCTGAGTAGTGCTTGCACCGTTTTGCATCTCTGGGGTGCTTGTCCTGGCTCCATCCAGTGCCAACTGAAGGCTCTGGAGCTGTGATGCATTCAGATGCTTGCGCTGCGATCTGGTAACCATGGCGGCATTTTCAGGGCCCAGGTTTGCTATTTGTTCTGCAGACAATGCCTAGGAAGAAAAAAAGCTAGAAAAATTGGTTTAGGCTGTCAATTACATAAGGCAGGTAAGGAATCAGAAGTCAGCACTGTCTTGGCATTTGGAATCACGGGAAGTAGCCTTCAACATTGCATTGCTATAAAAGAGCTCAATAGAGCTCAAAAAAAATCCTCTGCATTCATTTACTTCACTGACCACTCATCTATCTTTCATCCTTCTCTTTGCTGCTGGGATCTGACAGCTTCAGAAGCTTTCTATGCCAACACTGTATTGGACACTTCTTCAATACATTGCTGGAGTTTAATTTTCCAGCCATTTCTTTTCTGATTTGTTCAAAGACTGATGACATTGTGCATCCTCTTGTATTTTCATTTATTTCCTCTTACATCTGCTCCCAAGCAACCTCACTTGAACCTACGTTTGACCTTTGATTATAGATAGCAGTAGAGCAATGAGATGAAAAAACCCATGCTTTAATCTCATTATTCAATTTTCTCTTTTAGATTGAAAATCTTCCAAATTTGGTCATATTAAAACTTGTGTTTAAAAATGAAACATGGCAATCAATCTTATTGTAATTATCTTCTATTGCATAGCAATTAACCAGTTTGTAAAGCCTGCATGTATTGGGCATGCTGGATTGCTTTGATTCTAGTTAACATTCTGCAGTCACAAGAATTTTAGCCCTCCTACACAATGAGCCTTCTTTGCTGCAACAATTCTGCATCCAGGTTCTACTTTAGAAAGACTATAGACTCCTTCCAAGTAGGTCAGACAATGGAGCAAACCCTTCCTGATTTTTCATTGCCTACCAAATGGTGTGCTCTTTTAAACTGAGTAAACTCATGTAAATGCCTACAGGTCCAGAAATTTTGAATTGAGCTTCTTCTTAATTCAACTGAAGTCCATAATACAATGTAATTTTTCATAAATCAAAATCTGAATAATGTATACAGCTGTAAAATGAAGTTATACAAAACCCGTGTAAAAGCTAAACCTGCTTTGAATCTTTCAAACACAGAAAACACTTCCAAGAAGGTGCCCTGTTATTTGCTAAGAACATTTTGTAGTATCATTGCTATTCTTACTAACAAAAAATGTATGCTATTTGAAAGAAATTCTACAAGATGCTATACATCTTCAGTTTTGACTGTTTTTCAAAGCAATAGTTTCACTAAGGACATTTCAGGCTTATCAAAACTGTCAGCGGTACTGTGCATCGTTCAAGTTTTTCTCTTTTATGGAAGCTGACACTGTTAACTATCTGTTTAGCTCATCTGTCCATAAGTACATTGCTTGCCCGAGCATCTGAAAGAGACCAGCCTAGGTAGAATATTAATCTTGTCACTAAGTCAAATAAAGGCTTGGGCAATGATCTCAAGATCCATGTTCTAATTTCTAGTCCTCATTCAGAACTACTGTAATTAGATGTAATTCCTTTCCGATCTGTATCTGCCTGTACAATCTGTTTTTCAGAGCTCACTCAGAAGAATGTTGCCAGATTTTAGGATAATAAAAAAGCTCTTACATAGTCAGCACAGAAATTTGTAGATGATAGCATCTTTGCAAATGTTAATAAACAGAGAAGAAAACTCAGATCCGAACACAGTGTTGGAAGAAAGAAGAGTCCATTCCCTGCTTTCTGACCCTAGATCTTTGTTTTTCCCTTGGGATGCATTCTGAAGGATAAATAAAGCTTGTCTGGCATATTTTATGAGCATCACAAATACAGATGATATAGCTGGAAGTTAATGCTTCAGATCCTTGACTGCCTCTCACTTAACACACCATAGAAAAATTCTTGCTGAAAATCAAAACCAAACCAGAAATCAGTGCTGCAGTTTATTTATACTACAGTAAAAATGATAGAAATTTGGTTACTTCTTCAGTAATCGAGCTCTTACTTGGAAAATTTCAGGAGGTATATGTCTTACTGCTATTGGCTGGAAATATGGCATCGAGTTTTTATCAAAAGCTTTTAGTTCACTCTCATTCAAACCGCCTAAAAAAAATAGGAACAAACTCAGTTAATATTCTTTTTATTAGATTTATTTTTAGGCTAATACAAATTTTAAGCATTTATACAAAATATCTAATAAATGGTTTACTCCATTGCATTAGGGAGAGAAATACTGGTTCTTTTTTTGTTTTGTTTCTTTCATTATAGTCCAACATTACAAATCATCTGACCTTAACTACTGGTATGGAATGTACTCCGAGTTACTTTATCTTGGAAAAGAGACAATGATAAAAATCAGTAAAATCATAAGCAGTGTTATTAGGGAACGCTTGTTCACAGCCTATTCTGATGCAAGATTAGGGAGCATAAGCGTGCAGTGGGAGTTACTTCTTCACCTGTTAGGTACTTACAGTGTGGAATTATTGCCGCAGGCATTGGGGATGCTAAAATATATGAGAGTTCAATGTGCAGTTAAATGATCACAGGGAAAAAAACCACAAACAAAACTTGTGTGTGACCTGTGGCTCAGGAAGTCTCCAAGGCTGTGAGAGCACTCTGCAGAAGTACCACTCCAGGCTAACCCTGCTCTTTTGCTCTTCCCTGGGCAGCCCATTCTTTCCACTGTTGGAAGCAGGATGCTCAGTCAGCTAGAGCACTGTTTTGACCCAATACAGCCACTCTTGTAGCAGCATAGTTCACAAATAGTAATTGGGTCTGAAATCCTGGTTGACTTTGCCCTCTCTGATTTACCCTTTCCAACTTACAGGACCCAAATGACTTCAGGCTGTGCTCCCCAAGGTCGGTTTGAGCAGATTCAGAGAACCTTATGGAGAATACAACAACTTTTCCTTAGGGCTAACAAAATTGCTGAATGTCCATCCCTGCAGGTGACTCCTCTCTGGAAGAAATGTCTTTTGCCAGTCTAGACAAATGCACTGCTACGTGAACCTGTCTCTTAATAACAATGCTTCAGAGCCATCACCATCTGCAGTCTGAATTGTTACCTGCTATAGTACCGATTTCCTGTAAAATAGAGCCGTTCCAGCTGGCAGCAGTACCAAACACAGATTCTGTCACCTTCTTAAACTGCCTCAGAACAGGGGTGCTACAAAACAACAGGCCAATTCTTGCAACAGCAGCACTGCAAAAGGCAACAAGGTTAACGTTACATGCTGTGATTACATGCAATACTAAATATGCCTGGAATATACTTAGTCTGATGTAAGAAGACTGTAATCCCATTTTCAATTTAAAATATATGTACACAAATTACATACAAATGTTTACTGCTTTGAGCAAAAACCTGGGTTTCTCAATGTAATACTTAAATGGCGGGATATAAATGGCAGAGGAAACCTAAAATATAATATAATTTAAGCAATTAGTGTATGCCTTCCATAACAGTTATTGCCTTTCTAAAAGAATTTAAAATGTAAAAAAGTGTCCTTTAGGCTCTGGAAATCTGAAAGCAAAACAAATCACATAATAAATTTTATCAATAGAGATACTAATACGTATTTCATTAAGTATTATAAATGCAGTACCTGAATTCAGCAGTCCTTATGGACATGATTTCTGTGGAGTTGAAAGCACAGAGAATAGCTCCTAGTCCAACTAAATCAAAGCTTTTTAGTGTACTGATCGTCTGGCCAGAGTCTTCCAGAAAACCTTGCAAAATAGATCTTGCCTACAAAAGCAGTAAGATATTATGCATGAACAGAGTAAATATAATTGAAGGCAGAAGCTCAAAATCTTACCAGAAGCTACGGACCATATAAAATCCTGAGCCTCCCCAATGTAATTAATTGGAGTTTTGCCACGGCCTTCAGGAGGAGCACTGTCACCACCTGTATGTGACACTTAAACGGCACTGTTGCACAATCACTTCCCAACTGCAAGTGATTTGAAAGCGCTCTGTACCTCTTCTGCTGGGTCACAAGGAAACACTTCACCAGATGAAACAGGCGTTGAATCGCCCAGCAGAACTGCCCAATTCAATTAAATTGCTAGAAGAAAACATAAATTACTCAAGGGGATCAATATGAAATTTTTAGTTTTTCTAATACTCAGGTTGTCTTGTCTTATTTAAGCTTCATATATAGGTGGTGACCTGTGTTTAGGATTAGTTTTCAGATATGAACGAGATATTGGTACCAAAATGCCTTTGCAAGCCTACGTCATTTAGGATGGTGCTCATCCTAAACTAACCATTTAAAAACCGTGTGTCTAGCTTAAGCCTGTCACCAATGTATCCTCCAAAGCCAGTGAAAGAAAGAAGCATCTTCCAAAATTTCCTAATCTATCCACAATGCTGAGCCTCAGATGACTAGCTTAAACTAGCTGCCTAACTTTTAGACAACTGAAGTTAGGCAGGATGAATCTCTTTTAACTAGCTGCTCTTACTGACAGCAGGAAACCTCAAAAGCCAACTAGTATTGCATAAAATCCTCCCAAGTGGTTCCTTCTGATGGTGCTCTTCAGAACAAGAATCTATTAAACAGATTTGTGATATTCTGCCAAAGCTGGCTGCCACCATGCCAGCATCTGTGCAGCCAAGGAGCCCTGATGGTATGGGTCACAGAGTCAGAAATACGCTGCCAATTGCATATACAAATAAAAGCTTTTAACTCTTATCATGAAAGTCCCATTGACATAACTAGAAGTTATTCAAGGAAAGGAAGATGAGAGGAGCATATTTGCTAATAACTTGGGCTTCCAGGGCAATGGATGCTGGGGTTGGGGGGTACACTACCTCTTCAGTGATTACTCTTAAGTTAGGAAGGGCTAATATCTCCCAGCAGTAGTGTCTGTTCTGGGGCCAGTGTGAGAGGAGCTGCTGACCTCTTTCTACTACTTAGTAAGCAAGTGCTAAAGAATACGCTTGTCACCACCACAATTAACAGTGATTGATGTCCTCCTGGCCATCTCACTAGGGAAGCCAGCAGCCAGGCAGACATCAGTGCTGACCTACCTGCCCACTTTCACTGGGGTCGCAGCCACAGGAAAGCAGCGGGGAGTAGTGTGGATTGCTGTATCTGTTTCCTAGGCGATTTCACGACTTCAGTTCCAAAGGGCGTGAATCCAGAGCCTTTCACCAGGAGTACTTTCAATAACATACTTACCTGTGTAAGAGTCCATTCCGTTTGCTGACTAAGTACAGAAATGATGTCAATCGAATGCAAATCCAGCTCTTCAATTTCATGTTCGGTGAGTGCCAGAGCAATGCGGCCCAGGGAAACAATATGATAACTCTTCCAGTCTGGCAGTGATCCCCAAACCTTTAGAAGAGATTCATTAATGTCTGTTAGATCATTATCAATCTTCCTCTATATACACCATTCTCAAACCCCTGGGTTTCAAAAGTCCCAACACCCAAAGTATGCCTCTGCACACAAAAGGCAGAGCTTAGGTATTGTGAAGGCTTTGTAGGTTCTACACTAATAATAGTTAGTTTATCTAAAAATGCTGCAATTTGTACAGCTTGAGCTTGGTGATAAGTCAGCACAGGGGCTGCTGGAAGTGTTGCTGTAGGAGCAAGTACCACTAAAAGCAATAAAAATGCAAGTCTGTGCTGAGATCCACACTGTTACACTGCTACCGTGAAAGCAGCACCTGCACTACCCAGGCTTCTACACCAGCTGCAATTGCTCTGGGGGAGTGACTTTAAATTGCTTTTGCGACCAGCCATTGTGGCTCATTCATTGACAAGGAAAGCAGAAATCAAAGTAGAGAATTGGATAATACAGACAAATAGCCAGTTCCTAAAGTTCTGATTTCTAGTTTGTGTGCAAAGAATATTAAAAAAATAAATCATTTAAATGTGTTTGTACAGATACAGTTAAATCTGTAAAGCTCTGTAAAAACAAACAAATAAGCAGGGGCTCTTCTAAACCAGTACCAATGTATTTAAACTGACAAGTTCCACTGCTTTTAACTTTATCTGTGATATAGTTACAGTGATTCAAAAGCTGTCACAGATCAGCCCTAAGAAAATTTTGATTTCAGGGAAAGATCTGCCTGAATAAGAAATAATGAAAGTCCATCAAGACCTGAGTTTGCAAAGGCTAGAACTGTCAACTACATTTAGTTGGAAAAGATAGAAGACAGTAGTCAGGGGTCAGTATCTCTCAGGATGTGGCCAACTGTCTTTACAGAAAAAAGACACCGGGTTTTGACTGGAGGAAGTGACTTGAACAAGACAGGCTTAATTAAAAAAAAAAAAAAAAAAAGCTCTCTCTTTAAAGGTCTTACGTACTTCAGCAACTTTGTTTTATGTCAGTCAATACATGACAGTTTTCTAGTACATGATTGTGCTGCTAACTCCACACAGAAAAATAAAATAAAACTAAAAGCCCAGTCCTGAGCAAGTTGATCATTCATGCTGTCTGATTCATGGAAATATCTATTCCATCTTCAGGATAGCTACAGTTTAACTTCTGTTCAAAAAATTAGAAAGGTCAAAGCTAGTAAGGACTTGCTAAAGGAATATCTCTGCAGCTGCCTACTAAATAGTGTTTGCACCTTCAAATACATATGAAGCTGTACAACCTGCATAAAACAAAGGAAAAGGGACAGATCTCTGGCATAAGATACTCCTTATAGAGAGTTGCAGACTATCTGCTGTTCATACCAATGTGCATATCCAACACAGAGCAGCCTCAGGACTGCTGAGGTGCTTTTCTCAACTATGACCCTCGGGTTCAGGATTTGTTTAAGAGCTGCTTTGCTGGACCTATACCTCCTGACTTGAGTTTCCACCAGATCTTTTATGTCGGTTTTACGACGTCATAAAGAAACAGAAAAAGGGTCTAAGCCTGGGAAATTTCAATCTTTTCCAAAGAAAATAGATAGTAAAAAGCATTAGTCTAATTTTAAAGCTCTTAATTCTCTAGCTTAAGAGATACATGAAACACATGCAGTTAAAAATGTTGTGTGTCTACTTCCTGATCTAGGTCATAAACTACAGAATTTGAAGTACTTCATAAATATTATTATCTGACAGGGCTGGATGAAATCTCAGACATGATGATATAAATAACACAACACATGAAACTGAAACACGCCCTTGTCCTCATTCACCTAGAGCGTACAGATCCATGCATCTGTTACTATCGCAGAGCCTGGAGACCTTCCACTTAAAAGTGAGCTAAGCTTCTTACTTTCATTAAGACACAATGTCATAACTAGGCTTTTTGAATTAGTTTGGGACTATGAGTAGTATGCAGTTTCTTTTAGGGGAAATCAATCAATTTAGGAGAAATTAAAGCTGGCTTAATCAAACACTTAATCAAAGATGCCCTTTAGTTAATAACATAACAGCATCTTATGCCCATAATTTCCAAGAGCTTTGCCTGTACTGTCTGAATTCTCATGCTTCACGTTCAGTGTAACACCATGTTGCATTTTGCAAATTACTATATAGGAAGTCTGTCTTTGTCTAGCACAATCTGTCTTACAAACACTCACACAGACAGAATATACTTTCATTCAGTGCACTACAGATCTGTACATCTTTGAATTGAATATAGCTGGGATATGAATGTATTAACCTTGTTGGCAGTATCCGCTTAACAGATACCACTCTGTAAGTATACCATTATGTTGCACTGCTGTAAAATATTTTAGTTCCCACTATCTCAGATGAGCACTGTTTTTATTTTCTTCTAGGATTTTTTTTTCCCTTTTCCTACCCACATGTCTGTGTTGACAGAGGGAAGCTGTCTTGGGAAGAATGCATGTGACGTGGTGGGATGTCGTCCTACTGCAATAAGGCAGCAGAGACAGAATTGCAGTCACCATCTGCTTTCAGAGATCTGGTTAGTGCCAGTTCTCTTCAAGCACCTGCAGTTCAGGAGTTTTAAAAGCTGAGCTTCACTGCTAAAAATTGCACTGTTGGCCTTACCTACCCAAAAGTCACGGTCAGCTCCACTATTTTGGCTGCAGCTGCTGGTTTAAGGAGGTGCTGCCCAGGCCCACCTTGTCCCCTGCTCCTGTCTCCAAGCATCTGCACTTGTACTACTTGCAGCCAACTGCACTTGTAGATGCTTCCTAACCTCATTCTGTCAGAATGATCTGATGGAGCCTAAAAAGGACTTTTAAAATGTTGGATCATTTTGACAGAACAGGCTTACCGAGTAGCTAGCCATGCAGAGATGGAGGCAGAGAGCAGATAACCTCCAGCAGATGCTGGTGAGAGGAAGCTGAAGATAGGCTGGGGATGGTAACCTCTTCACCTCTGGGTTTTCTGCAACCAAAACAACTTGTCTTACTGCACCCTAAGGCTTTTCCTTGCTGAAACAAAGTATGTTTGGGACACGACCTGTTCCCTGGCAGTGCAGGCAACCACAAAGCAGCAAGCAGAGGTCACCCCCAGGGAGGAGCACAACGCCAACGACAGGAATGGAGCAAGGTCACGGACGCACTGAGCCCAGGGCAGAGACCTCTTTGAGGAGCTCAAGAGGAGCTGCATTGCTGCACCCTGAAAGAAAGAGGTGCCAGCGGTGCTGCAGGAGTGGTGAAGAGAGCTGAGATTACAGCCCTGTTCCTCCCCATGAATCTACAGCCTGGCAAAGATAGAGGTCTTCTCCCTGCTATGTTTCTGTAACTTCTTATGCTTACCAGTAACATCCTAAGTAAAGACAGACTAAATGCATGTGGTCTTTTTTCCTCCCTAAAATTTCCCACTGAAGGGTTTCTCCCTGTCTGTGACAAGAAGGTGGGAGAACGAGCTTTATCCAGCTAATAACAGTCTCTTTCAGTCAATCTGATTTTACATCACTGTAAACTATATTTAACACTGATGTAGACAGTTCAACAGTCTAAGCTTAATTCTCAGCAGGCCAATCAACAGCCTATAGTACTGCTTGCTGATTTTTCATTTATGAAAGAAAAGTGAGAAGCAAGCAACTGAAAAGCAATTCAAAAGCAAAAGCACTTAAGTCTTTCAGATGGCTGTTGACTCTAAAGCAAGGGCAATAGTCTTATATCACCATCTTACATTATTTTTCCAATAAATAATAGATATTCTTGCAGCAGTAGTGACATTGCCATAGCACAGTTATTTTAGAACTGCATAGTTCAATAACAGCAAATCAAATTATGGATTTAATTTTCCTTCACAGACAGGATAGTTACCTCCTTGGCTTTTTCTTTCAAGGCAATAAGCTGGGAGCTGTTAAAACCTGAGACGCTCCCAAGAAGTTCCGCATTTTTGTCAAAAGTCCCTGCGTCCATGCATTTCAGTTCCTGAACTGACCAAAAGACATTTGCTTCCGCTAATTTAATAATTTCATCTGAAGAAGGAGCTCTGGTTCCCAGACAATCTGGAAAAAAAAAGTCAAATAGCAAGAGTTTTCTTCAAAGAGACTGAAAAAAACAAATCACAGCAATATAAAGATTTAAGAGGGTGGCAGACTATGAATTAACTGCAGCTGATGTGATATTGATAAATTAATTATCTTCCAATTAAATAATTTCTTTAAATATTTATGTTGTTAACATCTTGGACATAAAACTAGAATTTGTCTAACTTGCAAGAAATGTTGTATTACTTGTCCTCCAAAGGCAGTGCATGCTGGAAAAGAAAATAGGAGCAGACATATTTTGGAACAGTTACAATATAGGATGCCACAATAAAACTAAAATCTGGATGTGTGCAATAAGAGTAACCAGTATCTTGCAAGTTTCTTTCAAGTCTAATTCCCTAAAGGCAAAGGCTTATTCTGAGGTAAAACCACCATTCTCCGGGAGCCTTGCTTGAGGAAGAATGAAATGCAAATCTTTAGGATGACCTCGGTTGAAGTCTCCATATAGCTGTGTCATTCTTCACAAAAAAAATGTTGCAGCTGAATAAACTTCTCCACGTTCAGATAGCACATATGTGAATCCAGCTCAACAGGAAAGTAACAGACATGAGAGGTTCTTTTACTCTGAAATACTCTGACAAAGATGTATGTCTTGTAAGACTTGCCTGACATTTAAACAAGGTGCAGACAGACGCTGGATGTGTCAGAGAAGCACGGTGCTTGTTCTTTATGTCAAGCATGTTGTTAAAATGTCAGGATCTAGAGAGGACTGTTTTAATTTTAACTGTTTGGACAGACAAACTCCATTTAAAAATCTTATTTACGGTCAAGTTCTGGCCCTATGCATGATCAAACGAGACAGTTTCCATTGTGCGTTTTAACAAATCCTGGTCTTTGTTGGCATAATCTACTTCTAATATTGACGGCAAGCAGAAATTAGAGTCCTAACGTGGTTGCTTACTGCTCTCTCTCCTGTCACTAATTTAGGAAAACCTTATTAAATAATTATCTAAACCAAATAATACCTACATGTCTTCAGATACGGTCATTGCCAGTAAAAAGCAAGAATTTCACAGATGCTGTGCCTGAGCTAAGCTCCCCCAGATAAATTAATTAAAGCAAGGATGTACAAAGTAGATTTGTACTTTGAAACGAGGCAGAGGAGGGATTTATTTGCATCAAAGGAAGCTGCAGCAGTGGGTAGAACACTGAAAAGATTGAATCTGTTGAGCAAACGAAAATGTTCAGCTTCCACTATACCAGCTGACGTTCTTCTCCCCCTTTTCACCGCCCTCTTGTGAAGCTGCATTGTTTCACTTTCCCCTGCTGCAAAAGGCCAGCTTTTATCATGTAAATACTACTCATCCAGACACAATGCAGTTCCCTTCCACAAGTCATGAAAACCTAATATTTTGTGTTCTTGGAAAAAACATTGATTTTATTATTTGTAACACACCAGATACATTGGCACGATTACAGAGGGAAATACTAATTAGACTCCTGGTTTTGCTTCCTGTATCTGATGCTACTTCACTCTTCCTTTTGCTACATAATCACATTTAGTTTGATGAAGAACATATTATACATATAATATATTATAACATCTCAGTGCTTGAGGTAAGCAACTTAAATTCTTTTTCAAGCACTGCCACTGCTTTCTGGTAGTATCTTGGACATCCGATTCCTGAGTTTTGCCTCATATGTTCCATCTTGCCTTAAGCACCACCTTTGTTTTTATCTTGATGTAGACATAAATATAAGAACTCTGTTACTGGTAATTGTTACTGTTATTAATATTAGCTCACAACTGGACTGTGGGAAATGTAAAATAGCAGGTTAGTGGCATGAAGAGCATCAGTGTTATCCTAGAGCCATTTTCATAATACCCAATTTTCTGGTGATTCACAAATCAGTCATAAAACTCCATTCCTTATTGAAACCACTGTGTGAGTTGCATGGAGTTGGTAAGATTATCTTTGGTAAGAGAACTTCAATACCACACTTGGACCACAGAAGTATTTCTTAGACTAGCATAAACAATCCTTCAATTTTTCATCTCCCAGACTCCCCCCGAGCTGAGCTCATGCACCCCAAGTGAAGAATGAAGAGCCTCCATAGCCTTGGAACCAAGTTAACCTTTGACAAAGATTATTAGCTTCACTGGCAGGTTTATATTGGTCTTGCAATGCAGATGAGACAGCTCTGCAACTGCACAGGACATGAGTTAGACTGATTAGAGAAGTCTTTGGGATTCACGTTGTGATCCAGAGGCCTAAAAAAGCACACATAAAGACACAAGCATACTGAAATACCTGATACTGAACCTTTAGTCCTGTGGCCCATGTCTAAAGAAATAAGATTTGTGATCTGATGGCTTACTTGTTCAAGGAAGAGTGAATTTCATGCATACAGACAGACTAATACTCTGCTATTTCACTAGCTCAATTCTGCTTTTTTAGAGCATAATTGTGTAATGACTCCTCTGATCAACAGAGGCCATGGTTTTTTTCAGGCTATGCAAAAATACAACTCTGTAGAACACCCTCTGTCTCTATCTGTATATGAATACAGCATTACGAGGAGCAAATTCATTCCCAGAGACATACAGTCATCATTCAGAGTTGCTGTTATACAAGCAGATGGATTTCCATGGTGGTTCAGGGCTTGCTGAAACCTTGGACCTGTATCCTGTTAGGCAGAGAACCAATTGGGAGATTTTAAAAAACATAAAGGCAGACAGTACCAAACTCCTTGAAACTGTTGGGGTCTAAATTCCCATTAGTGCTTTTCAAAAGCCTCCCCCACAGCTGGGTTGTTCTCCATGGCACAGGATAGCATAGCTTAAAAATTCTGCCTACAGTTATTGTAATAAAAGAAAATGATCTATTTGTCACCAGAGAATCTAATAATTAGTTTGGTTGCGAATTAAAATACCTTTTAGATTATAACAAACTTTGTCCATTTCAACAGACAAAACACAGTGCCACTAATGTCAGATTTAAGAACAGTCGAGGCAACATATGCTCATGTCTGGCAACGGATTAACTATGTGCAATCTTTTGGCACAACAGTAACTTGTCACCTTCACAGGTTTTTAATTCAAGGATTTTCACTTAGATTACAAAGGAAAGTAAAAATAAACAAAACCCTCTAATTCAAATAATTCATCTTTTTTCCTTTGTGCACTCAGGAACATGCCAGGAGATGCTTAACCATGCAATCCTGTAACAAAATTGTTTCAGCAATTGGTCAATGCATCAGACCACTATAGGCAACAGAACTAAGACTCGCTCTTTTTGCTAAAAGTCTGAACCTCTTTAAGTTACTCAATGCTTTACTTTTTATTGTCTGGCTTCTCAGAATGCATTTGACGACAAGGTGAAACAAAGAGTCTGTTTGAACTGCACCATCACAGCCCCAAATGGCACCATTGTAAATCTGGCACTTTGCACAGATACCAGCTGAGATACTGACCAGGTCTGGCGAGAGATGATTCAATGGTGGCAGTGGCGTTGGAGATAGATTCAAATACAGTTGATAGAAGCTCTTCAGCTGAAGAAATTGGTCCAATTGTCTTTGCTATTTGTAAAATGATATCTGGGAACTTCAAAAGGAAAGAAAGAATAAATAAGACTTCTTTCTCCCTTTTAAAACAAATCAATTTGCAGAGAAAGACTTGTGCAGACCTCAGCAAAGTAGGGGTTAGTAACAGCTCAGCCTCCTTCCTATTTGTGCAGATGTTTCAGAAGAGGAGAATAAATTGGCTGCTACTGAAAGGTCAACAGCGTATGTTTGAGGGGGGAAAAAAATTAGAAACAAAGCAAATTCTGAGTGATTCTCCCTCTGGTATGCCCTCTCAGCTTCTGTCAACACCTGAGCACTATCTGATTGGGGTCTGTGTCCAGACCATTCTGCACCAATGAGTTTCACCATTTTAGTATGTGCAGTACGGAAAGTATTTTATTTTGTTTGTCTTAAATTGGCCAGATAAGTGTAAGAATTGAGGATAGGGACCCAATTAAATTATGAGAAATAACTTGAATCTGTTCACCTCTCTCCTCCACCCTGATAGACACCTTCCTTTCACCTGAAAAGTCCTATTCTATTCGGTCAGTTGTAAGCATTATCTCCTGAGGAAAAGCTGCTGACTGTGCTCACATATTTCTGATGAAGGATGAATTTCTCATTCCAGTATAGTTTACTCTTATACATAAAAATTATAAGGAATTAAAGAGGGCAAAGAAACTACACAGTGCAATGCTGAGGCTATCGATTATTGTTATGTGTGCTACACTGGCCCTAGGGCAAAGGGCCACATGAGTAAACGCTAATTTGATCAGTATGATCCCATTATTAACAGGATTAGAAACAAAACTTCTATGGTTGGAAGGCAGGGGCATGGAGGAAACAACACTGCAAGGTGTAAAGTACTAAAAATGTTTGAGTCTGCATCACTATAAATGCACCTTTTTTTTTCTACATGGCAATGTACCATTATCATTGTATACGTGCAAATAATTGTTTATACTACCATTACTTTCAAGAAGAAATCTCAGAAATTTTGATAAGAGTCAAGAATGTGTGAAACATTAACACATGGTTCTTTGACAGGAGAATTATTTACCTAGTTTAGCATTCAGGTTACATAATTTAGACTGCATTATGACATTCACAAATCCAAATTCTAACATTATCTTTTACAAATTTAAAAATTATAATGAAAACGTACTTTTTCAGCAAGGATGTTTAATTCCCCTTTTGACAGCAGAGCTATGAATGGTCCGACATCTAATGTTGTTTCAGCTGTCCAGTTGTTCGGGGAGCTGAAGAAATATTTTTGAAAATTATATTAGTGAAGAATGTTTGCAATCAAAATTATACTAAAACTTCAGAGTTTTTCTTATACTGTATCATATAGGAAACAAAGACACTTCTATGCCAACATGATGATTCATGCTTATTGACATCAGATTGCATTTTCTCATCTCTTTGTGATATACAGGGCATTAGTGGAGTTCTCAGTATACTCAGAGAAAGCCTTCAAATATTGTGGTAATGGAGCTCTCTCCCTCTATAGTCATAGTGTTCTTAGCATTACAATGTTCAAGGAAGGAGAATTAATTTTTTTAAAAGAAAATTTACCATTTTCTGTCAGGTTCATACTGCAATAGCAAAATGGTATCAAAAGAGAAGTAGAAACCTCGTAACACAAATTGAAACCACCCTTTTTCCAAGAATCTTATCCTAAGGACCAGTGTGGCTAATACTTCAAAAGCAAGCAATACTTGCCAGTACTTGCTTATAAATAAAAAAAACCCCTCCTCTATTCCAATATTTAATTCTCTGCAGGTGTAAAGGGGCTGGTTTTTATTGGTGTTGGGCAACTGTAACTTTCCCTGATGTCAGCAGGAGCTGTAGGTGCTCAACATTTCTGAAAAACAGGTCTATGCACACTTTGGAGAAGCGGACAGTTTCCCCCTCATTCTGAAAAGATCGAGTTCACTAAACAACTCAGGAAAGTAACTCAGTGTGGCACCAGTCTGCTGCTAATGCTGCCCTTTTAAAACTAAGGGACAGAAACACAAAATATAGGTGATGGAACAGATTTAAATCCATACCTTATTAGCTCTGGTATTTTTACAGTCTGCTATTTCATTCACCTGCAATGTCAAGTGTTATGGAAGGCAGATCTAACTCCTTGGAAAGCCACATCTAATGACACCTATGCCATTTCTGTACGAGAGATCAATTGTACGATAGGTACCGTATCTCTTGAAATAACATGCTAAATTATTTGTAGGAATTTCAGGTCTTAAAAATTAAGTTCAGGTTCAGTTCCAAGTGGTACTTGGTGCTTCAAAATGTATGTAGCTTGGCACTGTGCAGGTTTGACCTATTTGATACAAATCTGACAAATGTTAGCTGTCGTGGTTTAACCCCAGCCAGCAACTAAGCACCACACAGCCGCTCACCCACTTCCCCCCCCGCCCAGTGGCATGGGGGAGAAAATCGGGAAAAGAACTAAAACTCGTGGGTTGAGATAAGAACGGTTTCATAGAACAGAAAAAGAAGAAACTAATAATGATAATAATAACGCTAATGAAATGACAACAGTAATAGTAAAGGGATTGGAATATACAAGTGATGCACAATGAAATTGCTCACCACCTGCTGACCGACGCACCTGGCAATCCCGCAGTGGCGATGCCCCCCCCCCACTTCCTAAAACGTCACATGGTATGGAATACTCCGTTGGCCACTTTGGGTCATCTGCCCCGACTGTGTTCCCTCCCAGCTTCTTGTGCCCCTGCAGCTTTCTTGCTGGCTGGGCATCAGAGGCCAAAACCCCTTGACTTTAGACTAAACATTACTTAGCAACAACTGAAAACATCAGTGTGTTATAAACATTCTTCTCATACCTAGCTCAAAAACATAGCTAGCACTGTACCAGCTACTAGGAAGACAATTAACTCTATCCCAGCTGAAACCAGGACATTAGCCAACCCAGTTGGTGGCTGGCTTAAGATAGCACTTGGATAGTAATTTTCAGCCTGAAAGAGCCTGAAGAAGGTGGTAGTAACAAATCTGTTACTAGTGCATGTTCTTAGAGAAAACTTTATTTGGTTTGCTGCTCCACTATGAGGATGTTTGACTAGACAAATATTTTCAAAACAAAATAAAATATTATTTAGCACAGTGTGTCACGATTCAATAAAATGGATTGGTATCAAGATTAATGCATGGATGGGGTCTAGTAGAAAATACAGCTATTCCATTACCAGAAAAAAGCTGACTAGGAGGAAGCTGAACAAGCAGCTAAAATGATTAGGTGGATCAAGTGACAGACTTTGGGGCTGAAAGGATGGTTAGAAACTATGCATTCAGTCTCCCTTTTGAAATGCAAGATACTTCTAAGAGACAATGCAAGAGAGAAACAGTATATTCAAGCCAGATAGAGGATGACTTTGGTTTTTGCGTGACTGATACAGCAGTGTGGTTCCAATCAGCCTCCTAATCTGAGTCATTAATGACATCTAACACGGTGTCCGCTTTGTTGCTTCAGTTGGTTGAACTTTATATCCCTCTGCTTCTTCTCTAACTCTCTCCCATTGCCACAGGTGCTTGCAGTCTTTTTTAATTCTCTTCTCACACCAGCACACTGAGTATCCCACTTCCATTTTCCCATTCTTTGCATTCCTGCGCCATTCTTTGCCTGTAACAGCCTTTCTCTTGCCATGCCAGAGTGTCTGTTTGCCTGCCCCTCCTCAGACGTTACACCTTCCTTTTCCTCAGGGACTTAAATCACGCAGGGTGTCCCTGGGGTTGTATTTTGTTCCACAGTTATCATGTTACACACAAGAACAGAAATGCCATTCTAGTGGACAGAGACCCCAAGCTTGGTCAGTGACAGAAGTTGCTTTGTGTTGTTTGCATTGCAGTTCTATCTGGGCAAAGCAAACAGTTGGCATTTGCATGGCTTAACCATCAGCATAAGCAAGGTGGTATATCTAATACCTTACCCGTATAATTTGAGGAGTCTGTATGTAATTTCAGTCTTCTGCTCGTGGCTGAGCTGTTGGCAGAGTTTGAATTGATGAAGGGCTGTTGCCATTGCCTTCAGGGACATTCTGCCATGTAGAAAGGCTGGAGGTAAGTGGCAGATTAGATTTCCAAGTAGGTCAACATCATATTCATCAGCAATGGAGCCGTTCTGAAACAAGAAGCATTTACCTTGTTGGCAGAGCTAATCTTGGGTCTTGCCCTGTATCACTCAACTGCATCACAACACATTTAAATTCTGTGACCCTTTAAGGAACAAAGACACAACAGTTTGCACTAGCAACTTAATCTACCATTTCTGCTGAGACTGCTTTTTACTTTTTGCTTTTACCAATGCAACTGGTGATATTTCATACGCACTTGTCAGAGCTTTCCGTGTATTCTTTACTCCATACTGAAGCATGCATAAAAAATAATTAAAACTAAATCTCCTGCCACAATCTCTATATCCAGGTGACCACTCAACACCTGCAGAGGTGGTGCAGTTCTGCCTGGCAGCAGAGACCTCACAAGCTCTTGCTGTCAGAAGGCTCCGCTCTGAGGGGTTTCTCAAGCAGCTGCCAAAACTCTAGGGATTATACGGCTGGTTAGTATGTATAAGGACATGAATATTCACAGCTACATCAAAGAACTAGTTTCCCCTAAAAAAAAACTGGTGACTGCTGCAGCTCCCTGACAGCAGAAGTCACAAAATCCTCCTTGTACCACTGCGTCTCCCATGGAGCTTCCTGTGCCACGCTCAGCTCTACAGGACTAGCACTGCTTGCAACAAGGGGGAACAGCTCCAGGTGCAAATGGGTCAGCTCCAGACTGTCCCGGCCAGTTCACTGTGGTCAGCAATGACATTTCATGAGAACACTTTGTAATATGCACAGAGTCAAGAAAAATTGTTAAGGAAGATATAAAATGGTTTCCTTAGGCAGGGAACAATACAATCGAAACAGTACACAAAAAACCCTGTAAGAATACAGATGGGTAAGTCACGAACTTATGTAGATGGTGACTGACTTTACTATATGAAATGCAATACAGTAATATGTCCAAACAGAACCAAAGAAGGGTTGAGTTTGGAAGGCACGTCTGGACGTTGCCCAGTCCACTCCTGCTGCTCAAAGCAGGTCAGCTACAGCAGGTTGCTTAGGGATATGGCACCAAGAGCTTCTCTGAGCTAGGTGATAGTCTAAGCTGCTCTTGCTTGTGATGATGAAGAAACTAGCATGCTGTTATTGCCTTTTGGGCTCTCAGAGTCCACCAGCTATGGTTTCACTCCACAAACACAGAACAGGAGAGCCTGTATCTCGGGTTGCTGTCTGTATGCAGGTGACCATGAATGAGCACGGGCATGCAGACTGAAGAGTACAAGTAGGCAGGATAACTTTGTGATGCACCACATGACAATAGAGGGAGAGAAAACTAATCAACCACTCTCACTTAGTTTGGAATTGTCAGTGGCTAGTTACAGATTTCTTTTTTTGCAGCTGCCCCTCCACTGCTTACCCCTCCTAGCCATACCTACCAAACACTCCTGTACTTTTTGCAGGACAGCATTCTTTTTGTGAAGGCTTGGATTCAAAAGGTCCATCTCAGTCTTCCCCAGACTTTCAATGAAAGGGACACATAAAGGGCCTGAAATATACTCCAGATAGTCAGTCCTGCAGAAAGAATTCAAGCGGTCTCAGAATGTAAACCTTCATACACCCATAACCACACCCATAAAATCTGTGATGACAGAAAAATTTAGAGACAAGTGTGGACTTGAAAAATTATAAACTGGCCAGGCCAGAAAAGTTGCAATTAATCCACAACTTACTTTAACTTACATCTTCTTCCAGTTCATCAGCACATGAACCTCATTTCAATAAATGGCTAAGAGTTATAAATAGTTGTAAGTGGATGAAGTGCTCTGAGATGCCTTAACACCATATGAAACAAGACTGTCTACAGTTCAGAAACTTTTCCCCTTTCTCCTTTTTATTAGGAATAATTCTCTGATGAATGAAGATGTGTGGGTGGGTTAAGGCAAGTAGTTTTAGAGTAGGCTTCCTTTTTACCAAAGCCCAAGAAGGCCTGCCAAATTAAACAAAATTATGCTGTTCTCCACCCAGAGTGGTAGGCAACCTTTTTACATAAAGCCATATCCCAAAGATGCGCAAGGCCAGCCTTACTAGGGTTTGTAGGCAAGAGTCTTTCTATTATTATTTCATTGTTTTTAAATAGAGTAATGCCTTTTCAAACAGAATCCTTTTCTTTTTTTTTTTTCTTTTTTCAATTAAAAATATTCGAGGAAAAGAATAGTTCTCATTCTCTTTTATCCCTTTAGGCATGTAGGAAGAAAGAAATAAAGAAAAAGGGGAATTAACAAGTTGTATGATTCAGAAGTTCCTATCAAGGTACAATTATGTTTTTTCTAAGGAAAAAAGCTGTCCCTGGATGCTACTTCAATATTTACATAATGCAAAGTTTTGCTAACTTACAAGAATATCTTTAAACACAATGAAATGTTTTTAACCATACAGAGCAATATGCTTGGGCAGTACCCAATGGCTTTGTCTTACATATCAGCCCTGAAACAAAAAACCCTAAACAAATAAGCAACCCAAGACTCACAACCTAGGGGAAAAAAAAAAAACAAGAAAAAAAAAAAAACCCAAAGGAAAAAAAGTTCAGAATGAACTACATTTAGGTTAGTTTTGTGATTCTAAACAATTATGTTTAAGAAAACAGACATCAGCAACAGTACAAGCAGCAACATTAGAACCTTTTTCATTGCTGCCACACCACTGCATTGCGATTCAGTCTGCACCCAAAGCGCTTCAAGGGGGACTGATTTCAAGAATGCAAAGGAATCAACAATTGTGACAAAGATGCGCTATACTGAAAGACACCACGTATTACCAGCTTTCACTTGACACAGATTTTGGCTACAGTCAGTGGCCACTTTTTATAAATTACCATTTCTTTGAATCATCAGTTTTCCTAGGACTGAAGAGATTATTTAAAAAGTGCTCAGAAGGACTACTCTGAATGTACTGCTACAAATGCAGTAACTTAAGACGTAGTAAAGGTGTAACTCACGGAAGCACCAATAAGAGGAAGGGAGGAATAGATGCATTGGAGACTTTCCAAAACTTCCAAGCCAAACAATTAACCTAAAAGCAACAAAAATTTAAGATCTTAAACATTTGGAAACTTTGAGAAGAATGAAAATACGGTTTGTTTACAGC
>VYZV01005725.1:1966-25025 GCA_013401275.1 Pandion haliaetus | reverse complement strand
TTATAAATTAGCATACATAAAACTGTGTATATTCTCTTCAAAGAGAATTTTTCTTTGCTTTTTTAAAGTCGTTTAGAGTTTTGTTTTTGTAGACATCAGAGATGAAACATCCTGTACTTGGGTGCATGAAAGTATTTATATGTTTTCAAAACTTATATATATATTTACAAACAGATTACTCATGAATTAGCAAGTTAGGACTGTAGGAATTTCTTGCAATTTGTAAGTGACAAATGAAGTTGTCAAAATTAAGTCTGATAACAGACAAATTCACACATAAAAGATTTAAATGAAATATGTTAACAGACAAGTTCACACATACAAGATTTTGGGGAAAAAAAAAAAAAGAAAGTAGAATTACCCAAATTCTAGTTTACCTACAGTTTGGGTATTGGGTAGTATGTTTAAGTACACAAACTTTTTTGGTTTTACCTGATATGGAGAAAGCAGATGAAGATTCATTTCAAAGAATTTAGAATTGTTTAAAAAAATGTCTGTGCCCATACTTTCAATGAGTTGACAAGTTACTCCTTTCACAAGCTGTCCTGTGCTGATAGGAAAAGTAAAGTTCAATCTTCTGAATATTTAAGCAGGATCTAATCCTTACTGCCCACAACCATGTCCTAAGATACAGTTTCTTGACCACCTCTCTTTCCCATTTCTTGTAACCAAAAGGCTATTGAAAGCAGAAATGTAATCAAATTGAAAAATATCAACTGAGCCTTAAAATACAAAAAACCTCTGCAATGCTTTGATCCTGATTTTGGATTTGGAGACCCTTTTTAATGAGGAAGGTGAATTATCCTGTGGTATCAAGGAATGAATAAACATAAGATAGTACAAAATAACCACATATTGTTTACCTCAAAGTTGCTCTCATCACAAAACTAGACTTAAACCCCATTTCAAGAGAGACTATCATCCCTACCTTAGAAGGTCAACAGGATAGTTTTTCTTAGACAGTAATTCATACAGATACAAAGCCTGAAATAAAACCCACCATATTTAAAGTTAAGTTTAGATAATCCAGTTGTAAGATACAATAACTACTGCAAGGTTTTTGTATGCTTAACTCTCTTATGTACTCTAAAGGCATTTCTATGGTCCAGCTTGGCCAACCAAAAGGCTTGGCATCCAGTGCTGAATTTTTTCTTCACAAGACAGGACATCACCGACTGGCATTATGGAATGATGTTAAACATGTCCATGGCACCCAGCCACTGAATAATTTAGGTTTGAAAGGGACCTCTGGAGATCATCTGGTCCAACCTTTCATCTCGCAGAGTCAAAGGGCTGATTGTACATACAAATGTCTAGTATACAGTACTGGAAAAAGAGAATTTATGTGGCAGAACCTTGAAGACTTTTAAACTCAGCATATTAACGCTTCCCTTTCCATAGCATTGTCTCATAATGCTGCCTAGGCTCTAAATGACTTCTAGTTGTTTATGTCCAGATATATTTGGGGCAGTTCCTTCCTCTTACCTATGTTCTTTGAACACATATGTATTATAACACTTTTGCTATTCCTCCATCATACTAAATTGAAGTGGAATGGGAAATGCATAACAACTTTTACCTGGCTTCTTCTTAGTTCTTTTTCTTTCATCATTGAAGAATTATATCCAGTCTGCTTCCATAAACCAGAAAGAGGTATTTCTTTAAAGAAAGCTCCTTGTATATCTTTGACTGATGAAGAAAAATCTCCAGATGCAGCTATCTAAAAAGAGGAACAGATAAATACATGGCATTTCAGAACTGCTGCTTAGATTTACAGGATTTGCCCTTCTTTCTATTTTGTGTAATAGTTCTCTTAAGAGGATAAAGGAAAAACATGTCAGTATTAAAAACACCACGGAACTAAGCAAGAGAGAGCCTTCAAAACACACTTGGTGTTCAGAAAAAAAAACATTAGAAATATTAACCTTTGAGCTAAAACACACATCTCTGTGACATTTTAAGTCATGCTCTGCATATCTGGTTATGGTGCTCTTGTGCAGAGAGAACTTGCTACACACTTGAGCTTATAATCACCTTCCTGAGGATCCCTTGTTGTTGTGCAGGTGATAAGTCAGGTAAGTATTGGGATGTCGTGCCTCGAATAATCTAAGAAAGCTCCTTTGGATTCATGCTGTAGAATGACTGGGTGCTAATACCAGTTACCAACGTGCCCATTTGACTAACATTATAAAATGACAAAGCCTGCAGAGGTAACAGTACAAACAAACAAAAAGTATTCTGGCTTGTGAACAGCAGATATATTTAAAAGCAAAAGTTAATAAATAAATCAAAACTATTATTGTTGAATACTTAATACATTTCTTGCCTCGGGATGCACTTTCCTCAGATTTCTTTCAATTCAGACAACTCTGTCCAGGGAACAAATGCACCAATTTTCTCAGAGGCTCCTTTTTTTTGAAATTTCAGAGAAGACCCTGATTCCATCCATTACAGTATATTTTAATATATAGTCTGGGATCTATGATCATAAAAATCCTGCTTAGGGCAGTGACACAGTCAAAATAATATATACAACTGCCAAATGCAAATAGTCTTCTCTCTGTTACTAGAGAACTACTTTGGGAGATAAAGTCTTAGTTGTTTTTATTGGATTTAAACAAAATTTTCAGACCACTAACAGCACTAAAAAGAAGCCTTGTACTAAACTTTTCAAAATCTATGGTTATCATTGAGAAAAAGTCATTTCACTTTTAAAAAGACAAGGTAGGAAAGCTGTTATCAGAGGTACCTTTTCATAAGAGAGGTATTTACTGGATAAAATCATAACTTGACTTTTTGCCCACCCAGAGACTTGGTTTAATGTTGCAATAGCATTATGCACTGCTTCAGGCGACAAAGATTCCAGCTGACTTGAAGTTAGTCCAACCACAGCATCTGACAGAGATCCAAGGGTATCATTCAATGTCTGGTTTTGCATGGCAATGTTAAGGAGTTGAGATTTGAGCTAAAGCAAATGAAAAAAGCAGATAGGAAATAAAAATCTGCCAAGAACCAATTTCCATTATCACCCAAAACTTTAACTGGAGTTTCTGGAATAGGCATTGGCAACCATTTACTGACCACACACTTCATAAAAATTCAAAAATAGAACCACAGTTGTGAAAGGAATATGGAACAGGAGGAAACAGAATGAGAAAAGAATGAGCACTATAAAAAAAAAAAAAAACCACACCACACCAAAATGGGCTTTTATTTGCATTATATGCTCAAGAACTATTTCCACTTATTTCTTAGATACCGGTAATTTTTCACTCTTTTCTTTCCGTATTCAAGAAGAAAGTCCCTCCTCCTCTGTTTTCAGGAATAGGTTAGTCAAGAAGAACAAGTATAGTACGCACCTTCTGAACCTCGGCTTGGAAACCTTTCAAATGATTGCATTTAATCATTTGATGAAGTAAAGCCCGGGCCACAGCTGCATCCATCTGCTCCATTTCATCATAAAAGCAAACCAATAAACCTAGCCTATACAGAAGAAATACATTAGCTAACTTCTGACACAAAAGGTGTCACTCTCAGAAAACTCAAATATAGTATGGTATACCCCACTTGTGCTCAAAACTTGAGACATTTCTGTTTGTTACTAGTGTGTTAAACTGCAGTCCACATAGCCCGAAATTGGGGTATGAGACATATGCACTGTTCTCTGTGTTCAGCTGAACTCTACCCAGATTGCTTGTGCTGTCAAAAATTTAACGTTCCTGGTTCCATTTGTCTGTGGGTGGATTTTCCCAGCTAACGACTCCACTCCCCTTGGCAGAATTTGCAGTATAATCTCCGCATTGAAAAGGATGGAGGGCTATTAATAAGTTTCTAGAAGTGGCTTGCTGAGTTCTTATCTGGACTGATTGGATGTTTTGAACTCTAAATCCTGCTTGGACTTCACATGCAACATAACTCATTCATGTGTCAGAGCAGCATCGAGAGCATTATCATTTAATAATCACCATTTAATAATTATCATTTAACCCTCTTTATCATTTCAGGTTTAAACAAAGCCTGCTGTATTTCACATCAAACATATGACTGGCCAGTGGACGGAGACCTGTCCAATTCAACACTAATTAGGAGAAGACGCGCTGAGGTTCACTATCTCAGTTGTGCCAGCACAGCACTTTGCAAAGCAGTGTTGTGAACCAGATGTGGAGCTCTTTGCAGTACCCACGCTGTAATATTTAAGTCAGCATTTCCATTAACCTCTGTAAAGTGCAACCATAGCCATAGTTGGTGGAGAGTAGTCACACCACCAAGGGTAAGCGCCTGCTGCAGGCGGCCTCCTGACTCATGCCTTGTGTTTATATACTGCCATTACCTGCAGCCCTGCAAAGAAAGAGGTCTGAACTGTGTATCAGTCTCTGGACTTTACAGGGATGGTGATGAATTCATTTGTAGGAACCCTGAATCAGTCCCCTGTCCCTATAAACTCTTAGCCTTTGCTTTCATAATTTACACAGAACAAGAACCTACAAAGATGTGCCCAAAGCCCAGCTTTCCTGTTACAGTCTCTGCTTTTTAGCAATTCAGTGATGCAGGCATAGGCAGAGTCTAGGCAATAATGTCCAGATGTGCATTAGATCAACAGTGGACGATGCTGCAGCAGTATCACAAACTCAGTAAAATTCTGCAGCACAGAAAGGCTTAGCTTTTAGTTCCTCTAGTCCCTCAACAACCACCTGCTTAGCGATGTAACAAAATACTGCTTCAGCAGCCCATCTGAATTCATGGGACATCATCAAACTAACATACAAATCAAAGAAACATCTATAACAGCATTTTTATAATGAATAATTACCTTCTGATGCATTATTGCATAGCCACCCAGAGCTCTTCATCTCCTTTGGGATTAGCAGCAATGAATAATACTACTTCTTAAAAGTAAAAGTGCATTTAAATCATCAGTAAGGTTTAAAATGAGTAATATAAAATAAGTGTGTTGTAAAAATGGAATATATTAAGGATTATGGAGCATGACATTTCTCTCATCTGTGAGAATGTGGCACCTCTTGTGAGTGGTAAAATAATTTTTAAGATTTCTGACACTGAAATTTAGAGTGTGGGCATAATTCTCCTCTCGCTTACACCTCCGATAATCAGCAATACCTCACGGAAGTCAGTGAGTTACACTGCAATAATGACAGGAGCTCTGAAGCCATAAAGCATGTTCTCCATTAGTTTAACACTCCAAGGTATCCCCCAAGGAGGTGACAAATAACTTCAGACAGTGGTGTCTTGGGACTAAATACATCCATAGATACAACAGTGTAAATGTAAATGTGGCGTACAGCACTTTCTCGCAGATAGCTCATGCTCACTGCGTATTTATGAGTAAGAGCAGTTTATTTTGTTTTTTTATTATTGTTAAAGTAAGTTCAGTGCTGATTTGACAGCCCTGAAAATGCACTTTCCTGCTTACACACATAACAGTCACATGCGTTTAGACATGGCTCATCTCTACCCTGCAGGACAAAGAGGACATGACCTCCACTTTGTGACCTCTCTGGTGACACCCATGTCAATTAAAAACCACTTGCAGTCCTGGCTGGCATGAGCTAAGATTTCCTCCTTCAATCCTAACTGTAACATGATTTCCACGAAACACCTCCATCTTCTGTGATTCAAACAGCCAAGGCAACTCATGTCCGACTATCCCAATTTATTTTATTGCTGTACTTTACAATGTGATGGAGCTTCGACTGGGTCTCCCAGATACTGCTGTAGTCCTCCTACTAATACTACAGACAACTCCTCACTGGGGAGCAGGGGACAAAGCATTAGCCAATTAAGCACACCTCCAAAAATTCATGAAGTAGCAATTCTTCACTGTTGCTAAACAGGGCTGGATTTCAGACTAGATTCTTCTGCTGGAAGCAAAAAGCTATGCCACATCAACAATTTCATCAGCTACTTACTGCTCCTCTCTTTTCTCCTTATTTATTCTCTCCATACACAGCCATAAAAGAAAAAGAAAAGCAGTCTTGCCTATAGATAGTTGAAATGTTTCTCATGTCAAATCCCGATGAGTTTATTCTTCCCAGGAAAGCTTGTGCAAGCTCTGGTGTGATATCATACACTGTGTCCAACTGCTTTGTTGCGTTGTCATAGCTAATGAATAGTCTTATCTGACCAGTACAAACAAAATCATGCATCAGGATTATCAAGCAATTACATGCAATAAAATATATGGTTTAGACTCTAAATTAATTGACTGCATTCGTGTTATAGAGAAAGGAAGAAGATAGATTTGGATAATATAGTATTTTTGAAGACAAAGCTGAGCGAGCGATTCTCTCTCAAACTGTCAAATAATTTGAGGGTCTTCTATGATTGGTCCCTATCTTTCAGTACAAGTCACAGAAGTCTGATACAGATAAATAATTACATATTAATGATAGGCACTTTCAAATTCCAAAAAGAGAATATTTGGTTGACAATGCATTTAGATTCACTTTATATTTAAGTAGTTAAAATATATAAACTTCTTTTTCATGTTTAAGTTTGCATTTGTGTTCATATGGTTTGTAGCTGACATCACTTGACAATGATATATCCAACCACATTTTGTTACTTACTTCACTGAGACTAATTTTCAGAATTTCTTCTAATGGGAGATGGACCATGTATCTTCCCAAAATCCATAAGTTTTCTGCACTGACCCAAGAAGTTGATTCATTGAACTCTGTTTTGTACAAATAAAAACTTACTATAATGTTAAGAAAGACATTATTTTTCAAATATAGTGTACCCAGTATACTGTTATTGGTAACTAATAAAAAAATCTGCAAATCAGAAAAATCCTTAGCAGAGAGAGTCAGGTTCCCTTCATTAGCTAGATTTTAGCACAACATTTTTATGAGCCCATACATTTTTTAATGAAAATGAAATAGTGTTTAAAATGTCTTGAGTTTTCTCATATGAAAATGATTAATGTTTTATGTTGCCGAAATAGAAAATGGATAAAGTATGGGACAGGAAAAATTAAACCAATAGTATTAAATATGGAGCAGCATTTTTTAAATTCAGTTTTCCTAATAAAATGTATTATTTAAGAACACCAGGAAGGCATGATACTTTGTAACACTTTATACATCTTATATATTATTATTGATGATACCACTTACTTCAGCAATATGCAATAGCAATAATGGGGAAAGTGAAAAATCATTCATATACCTATAAGGAAATAGGTTTGCAAAAAATACAAAATACTGCATAACAGTTAAAAAATGTCATTAATTTCGTAACATTCTCCCAAGGATTGAAAATGAAATCAAATATCCCTGAGAAATAAGTATTTATGGACTAGGTGGGTACTCTGAGCCACAAAGACAGTGTGTTCTCCAAGGTATCATAATTTAGATGGTTCAACGTGTGATACCTCTGCACATATTCCTTAGCAGTGCTGATACAACTCGGTTAAAATAAAATCATAAGCACATTTTGAAGAGTTTTCAGTATCTGAAAAAGCCCAGCCTATAAATATCAGAAGCTGAAGGACCCCATTTACTAAGTGATTTTTTTGAAAACACAGATCTAAGCTCCTTAGCTGAGACAAGACAATGTTCCCAGTGGACCTGTCAGACCTCCGTTTTTTTAAGTGATATTACCTCCCATTACCAGGATTATTAAGAGAGTTGAAATATATGATAGAATAGTTCAACAAAAACTAGCACAACAAAAACTAGCACAATTTAAGGACGTTGATTGTGGCCTTTAGCAGAACAGACTTGCAGTTACCAACCACGGTAGCCGTGATCCCCAAAACCGGTTTTGTAATTTTTAAATAAGGTACAAAATCCAAAAGCTACAGCCTCCTGTTTTCACAAGGGCTACCAGCATGCTTTGTCTCTGAATACCTCAGTGTTTTTAATATATGAAATGTGATAACTGGCTGAGTGACAAATTTCTTGAAAGCTTTGACCCTAAGACAAAGAAGCCCCATGTCATCTCCTGCCCACCCAGTGATCCAGCTGCAGGGGCTGCCTGACACAGCAGGGAGATGCAGTATGATGGAAAAACCCTCTGCGCTTCTGCAGGGACAAAAGAGACACGGCGATGAGCTCTCTGTCACCAAAACCAGCAAAAATGCTTGGAAGGTGGCCCCATAAGCACCACAAATAGGAGGCTTCTTTCAAGTTTCTTTTCTGCTGAGCTTCAGTGAGGAAGATGCTGCTTCTGCAGAGGGCTGATCCTGTTCTCAGGTGGTCCCAGTGCTACCCACATAAAAAGTTAAAGTGAATAAATCAGACTATTGTAGGACTCTTCTGTTATCCCACACTCCACGCTATGACCCGTGGTGTGCAGATATACTTGAGTGAGCTATAGACTTGCCAACCTGTATGTTGGTAGCGGTCCAACTGTGCCTGCTCAGGAGTGACGGGTTCTGCAGTTCACACTACCAGAACTAGCTGGTAATCAGTCCACACCCGATGCCTTCAGGAGTGGATTCACCATATCTGCGCTGCTTTGCATTTGAAGCAGCAACCAGGAAAGCAAGAGAGGCATGGTAATTCTCAGTTCCTCCTGAGCTGGGTGATCTTTTACAAACTGAGGGTTCACTAACGTTTCAGACACAACCCAAGATGTCTGATGCTGTGAGATTTTCCCAGGACTGCCGAGTAGCATTAGGCAAGTTCTGCAACTTTGCTTCCCCAGTAATGCGCTGGCAGTAATGCCACCTCATACCCCAGTAATGCACTGGCAGTAATGCCACCTCACAGCAGCGTCATGAACTTTGTCTCTATGACTTAATGGGTTACTCTGATATTTTGAAACAGCAGAAGTCCCAGGAGCCAAATTTAGCTCCACTGAAGAAGTGGGTGTTTTGCCTTTGATTTCCAGGGAAAGAGGAAGAACGTACACATCTAAAAGCCCAAAATGCTCCCATGACAGCACTGCTGGGATGTTCAGTGAAACCCAAGCCCTGGTTGTTGTGTCAGTGCCGCTGCCGGTTTACAGCCCCCTTGTGGAGCCTGTCCTGCACTGTCCCAGGTGTGGCACATCTGTTTAAGACGCATTAACAAGGCAAACAGATGTGGTAAAATGCATAAAATCAAAATCAATTAACTTTGGGTTTACCTTGTCCCTTTTCTGAACAAGTCAGTGTCATGTGCAAGTAGAACTTTCACAACATCCTGCTTTTCTTTCGTATTTTTAAACAGTGCATTGGCTAATGTATTCTGAGACAGATCTATTTTTCTAGTCTAAAGAGGAGTTTGGAAGTGAACAACACGCCTGTGCAGAGTACCTGACAGTTGTATCCTATTTAAGTCTTAGAAAAAGGACTTGAATACAGAGACTTTCTGTATAGCTCTGTGCAGAAGAGATGAAGAGCAAATATCTTTGGAGAACTATTTGCCGTGAATAACAAACATATTATATTTACCATATTCTGGAGCAAAGGTATTCAAGACAGCTACTCTTAAACAGACTTGAGTTAAATTTGGGAAACAATTCAACACAATGGATAGGCCTTTTGCTGACTGGTTTTCTCTTAAGATAAGCAAGAAGAAAATACTTTGTACATAACATACCACTCATGTTGTAGGATTTTTGTAGAATCTGCTTCATCCAGCCATACAGAGCTCTCTGTGTATTTGCTGAGGTTTTGTCATAGAGGTCCTTGAACACTGTTGATCTAAGTACAAGGGCATGTTATTTCACTAATGATTTAACTATTTATTTTTTTTAAATGACACACATGGACAAATGTTTTTAGAAACAGCAACACATAAGCAGAAAGCTGTATCTGGAAAATAGACTGAGACCATATAATAATCTCTTTTTAAAAGTATATGTAATACTACATAGTATTAATTGTGTCTGGAAAATAAATATCTTACAAGTTTCTGAAAGCATCCTCCAGCAGAACGTTTGGGAGGCTCCCAATGACATCAGGTTGGAGGTAGTTCACTGCTGACACACGCAAAACCTGGCTTAGGATATCCACACAGTCCAAAGCACTCAGAGCCAGAAAGCATTTATCCAGTGTTATATGGAACAAGGTCCTGTTTACTCCTGGGCTTTGAAAAATTCTCTCTCTAATCTTGTCCCAATCAAGAATAATATTTCCCATTTCCTGCAAGCAACAAAGGGTTAAAAGAACGTCTCTTTGAATTATTCAATCTATTGTTCACTTTGAGGCCTGACAGAAAGCACTCGACTAAAAATATGGTCCTGTTCTCATGAAAAATAGCTGCAAAATACCGTCTGGTTGCATTACTTCAGCTAATTCCTTTCTGGCATTGGCCAGAGACCAGCTCGAATCTTTTGACAAAATCAAAATGAAGAAAAGAAAAATAATCCAAATGGCTGAAGTTGTAGTGTGTGCTGTCATAAAAGAATTAGTTACTTGGAAAATGAAAGGATATCGGAATTGAATGGGTATTATTTCATACATAATTTAATATATAGACATATCTGCAAGAGACCTTTTCCCATGCAGTATTTCTTGCAGCCATTACTGTAAACATCCCCTCCAGAAGATAGGGCAACATCAAAGAACCAAGCGCAGGGAATAAAGTCACGCTGGTTGGGGATAGATTATTAGGTTGCTCCGTCTCACAAGCTGACGTGTCTAGGACAGCCTGTTCAGAGCTGATAGTCCCAGGCTTGGTGACTTGTTCATGCAGCATTTTCAGTCCTGGAAGAACTCAGTATGCCATTTGAGAAGACAAAATTTACAGTTTATCGAAAGGGCTTATGCTCTACTGCTCTGGCTCCCAGTGCATGCTGCACACCTATCCTGTGTGCTCTGGCAGCAGGAGCTGCACCACCGTTGTTTGACTAATGGATTACACAGTGTTTGTTCTGGGCAGTCACCTCATGTGTCTGGGGAAACGCTCTCCCTTTCTCCCAGATTAATCTCCGCCCCCTCAGCAATACCCACACTGGAGGCCCTTCCTCCAGGCAGACAAGATGCCAACTGCTCTCATACATCAGGCTATGATCCCACCCCTGCAGTGGAGATCCTCCCTGGGTGGCACTCACTGACTTTGAGTGAGACTTTTAAGATGGGTCACACAGGGAACACACCACAGAGGCAAGCAAATGATGTTATGCTGCCTCCCCTCCAAATTGCCTAACAATCTGCTTGCACGCTCCCGTAACTAATTAACAAGATAACTAATTTCACCTTCTTTAGTCATCTTGGCTCTTCTAGCTGCTGAAGAGAAGCAGATACTCCCTGAGAACAACTGGTCCTACCTACCTTAGATACTTGCACAGGAAGGTAAATCATTCTCTGGAGATGCATTTCTCTCTGCTAATTACATAGAAAATCCAGACGACTGACTTGGACTTGGCACCAAACTTTTAAACAACTTGAATTAAATGAAATAAATCCAACCCAAGGAGAGGGGCTCCTGGAATCTAATCCAAGCCAGCTAAGTAACTGCATGGCATGCACTGCGAGACCCCCAGTCTAGCCCCTTCCCATTTATCTAAACCATTGACAGCAGCTTTTCTTTTTCACAAGTGGAAAGTGACTTACAAGGTGGTCCTTTCTGCTGTTGAAGAGATACTTCATTGCAGTTTGGAACTGCTGCTGATCAAGCTGTTGAAATTCAGATAGTAGTTGCCTAGGCTGGTATAAAAGGTTCTTCAGGTAACTTTTTATGGACATCTGAAGTATAGAAAAGTATGGGTAATATACACAAAACTCATACTATTGTACTAGAGGCATCTTTTACTCCCTGAAAATCTCTGCTTAAGGAGAGGTAAGTGCTTAGCTCCTGTATTGTCTATGTTGTCAATGACTAGAGTAACTATACTCAACACAAACTGTAAACAAAAATAATCTAAATGTAATTCTGAAAGACAGTAATTTTAAAATCCTATTCTTGGCTTCATGAGCGAGTCCTCTCCAGTGAGCCATTTTAAAAAATGCCTCAGTTTCTCACTTCATAAAGCAAGAGTAATAATGCTTTTCTGCTTCACACAGCAAAGCTGTGAAAATGAAACTTCTAAAGAGCTCCAAAAAAATCAGGTACTGTGTGCATACTATTATTACTTAAAAAAAGGAAGGAAATGTGCAATTAGATGGGAGGAAAAGTCTGTACCAGGTCATAAGGCAAAAATAGTCTCTCTCTCATCAAACTGCATTACCAGTTAACAATCTCATGCCTGTTTTGAAAATCTAAGGGGAATTATAACATTGGAACAGAAAGCACTGTAAGGCTCACTAGCACCAGACTGGAGTAAAATCCCTTCTAATTCCTGACAGAATTATTTCAGAATTGGTTTGGAATTTGAGTTGAAACTGTTCTTTGTTGTCTTTGCTTAGCTTGCATTGCCACCAACAAATATTAACATAGTTAGGCCCTTGTTGTCTAGGGTGTCCAGGCCTGCTTACAGCCTTAAACAGTTAATAAACCTAACCAAATGGGAAGAGGCAACGTTAATCTCATGTAGGTTTGGATGAGCTGTGACAGTGAAATAGAGCTTGGGAAAACTGAACCTTCACTAGCGCTGTGGAGCTACATGGCTGTGGGCTTTTGGGAATGCCTGAGGCTCAGAGATCACACATTTGACGCTTTCCTTTTTTAGAGTGTGTGTGCATGTAGGAAGGAGGGAAGGGGTCAGATTTTGATTAGCAGGCTACAGCTCCACTTAAACCAGCTCATAACTAATCATAATGACCAGGGATAAAGAACGACTTTTTCCTGTATCACTTCCACATTGATAATTTACAAAAACAGAGTTCAGAGGAGCTTTAAGAGGTGGGTGCGTTCTGTAGGATGCTCTGGTGCCTCTCATTCCATCAGAAGCAGTGCAAACCACAGCCACGGTCAAAATCTGGGAGAAACCTGCCATTTTGTGGAGAAACAGCATGCGTATACACTCAATTCAGAAACAATCACTGAGCCTGAGAACTCCTAAGTTCTGCTTTTCATCAAAGGAAAAGCAAAAAGATAATCTTTTTTATTATTTCTGCCTTGCATACTCCTGCAATCTTAGGGAAAAAAGACAACCAAAAAACCTGTTCCTATTTCCTACTTGCCTGCTACACTGTAGATCTGTTAGTTATCTCTATTATTGATAACCTAGTTTTGGCTACAGAGATGGGCTGCTTTTTTAATTCCTTTTTAAATAAAAATTTTCATGCATTTTAAATGGCACAAACCTGTAGGCTGCTGAGATTAAACATCACTTCCTGGGCATGAAAATACGCCATGACTTTTGTAAGCATATCTGCTGTCCAGACATTAGAACTGTGACAGAAAACAGGACCAAAAATGTCAATAAAATAACATGTAAAATAGCAGATTACAAGATAAAACAAGAATAAGTAAAACAAACACTGCTAGTAACACCATCATGACGCGAGTATTCAGCTTTCTGGCCTAACCAGACTAATAGCCGGCCTATTTAATGCAATGAAAACACATGGTTCAATGAGGAATGGAATGAATTAGTTATGTTTTTTTTCATCTAACTCCACAACCACCCACAATAATCTCAGTTTTCCAACGTGTTGCCAGTAGTACCATCTCCAGGCATGAGACAAGCTGTGCTGTGGCTAGTCTGGAGCTATAGGTGTGCTTCCTGGCACCCCGTTACACCTGTTCTGATCTGCTTGTAGAAAGTAAGTACAGTGACTAATGTCTGCTGCCTTTCCCTCAGCAGAGTCATCAATTTTAGCATGTCTTCTTTACACAGCCATTGATTTTCTCAAAATATGTAGGAGTGGAATTGCCTTTGAGGCTTGTTCTGCTCTTTCAAATTTAGACAAAATTAGCAAATAATTCAAAAGTCACAGGGACTGGAGGAAGTGGGACGGATGGGGGATGGGGCAGGACTGAAAGAAGGAGAGGGACAGAAAGCTGGAACTGCACCTAAATCCCTTGAGACACCATTCTGAAACATATGAATAAAGTTAATTATCAAAACTTTTGAAAACTGTAGCAGGTATTTATTCTCAGCCTCATTCTATGCATGTTTTTTGCTTTATCACGAAAAATAGCTTTTTCCTTGTTAAGAGGAAATACGCCTCAAAGGAGATCTAAATCAGAGTAATCACATGTGCCAATTTAATTCTATCCATAATGTTCCAGTTTCTGCAGAAATGAAACAGATCATATCTGAAGTGCAAAATAATACCAAAAAAACAAGATGGTGAGAGTAATACATTACCTTTGAAAATTAAGTATATCAAGGAGAGCTGCACAAGAAAAATGGAACATAAAAAGTTATGGTGAGATATTAACTGTTAATTCCTTTTAGAAGTGTAAGTGGGAACAATTTTGTACATTACCATTCAGATATTTCCCGGTTATTATCTCCTCCTAAGGAAAAAATTATAAACATATGTAATAAATTTTTTTTTTTAGTTTATAATATAAAATGTTAGTAGAGAGATCAAATAAAAATACTAACCACAGCTTTGTGTAATAATGGAGGCAAATCTGCAAAAGATTATCCCATTACTAAAAGTTGATTTAATGTTTTACCGTTCAACTGTGTTATACAAAAATACATGTATCGTATGCAGTGATTGAAACTATAAATATAATTTATTTATAAGCATTTAATGCAGTTTTGATTAAAAGTATTTACAGAAAAAGTGAAAATAAAAGGCTATTAAATAATAAGGAATCTTGGTTAAATTCTGTGCTCCATGAAGTGAAGACAGCAGAGAATATGGTCCTAGTTACTAAACAGTACTGCATCTATTTTACTACACATACCTTCTTCCATCCACAAAATATACATCCCTCATACAGGAGTTCTGGTCTTACCTTCAGAGTTCTGACTGTATGTAATCTCAGCATGATTCATTGATATCAATAAGAAACATATCTTCAAAAGTCTGGACATTTCTTCTAGTGTCTATTAGAATCAGAAGATATTCAGATTGAAAAGGAAAATAAAAAGAACAGTCAAAAGGCAATATTCACCCAAAACTTTCATAGCTATAAATCAGAGACAGCTTAAGCTATGGAGTACGGATAGAGATCAAAATGATCTAAAAGTGCTTGCTCCCAAGTTTTTAATTTAGATCTTTTTCCAGGATAGAGATATATTTTATGCAAATACAAGTCTGCCAAGTCTGCCTGTGCAGCCAGATTTATTTCCCTTTTACCACGTAGTTCTTTTAATTTTCTTCCTAGTAGCACTGTTTATTTACTAAGCCACATTCCACCTAAATACGACTTAAATGCAGTTTTGTTAAAGCAAACAAATCCTTTTAAACTCATATAAAGTAGAAAAGAAATAGAGGGAGTGAAAAAGGAAATAGTAAAGAAGCTCCAAACAAACCCTAAGCTTTTTCTAGCTCATTAAGTTGTCTGCACAATTACTGCAGACACTCTGGGACCCTCCATTTGCAGATCCCTGAACTCCAACGGTGGGAGAGCCTGGCCCTCCTGGTTGCCCCATGTCGATGCAGGCTGCTCCAGGCAGGGAGGGTGAAGAAGCGCTTCCCTCCCCTGCTGCCATTACTCTGCAAAAAGGGGGAAAAGTCCTTAGGCCCTTCTGAAGCAGAGGGAAAGCAACACATTTGGGAAACGGAGTTCAAGACCA
This sequence comes from Pandion haliaetus, assembly GCA_013401275.1. Lineage (NCBI taxonomy): Eukaryota > Metazoa > Chordata > Aves > Accipitriformes > Pandionidae > Pandion > Pandion haliaetus. Next base: position 9,488 of record VYZV01005725.1, on the reverse strand, counting down.
TGCCACTTCATTTAGATGGATCAAAGCTCTATCTTTGCACTCGTGAGAAGTGTACCGTCAATTTTTCACTATCAGCTAGGACATAGTTTCTGTGGAAATAGGTGTTTTAGTAGCTCTTGCTATCCCTGCTGCCCTGTGCTATGTGGCATAAAGATCACCGAAAGAGAAATTAGCTGGAAGGGCAGTAATGAGATACCCAGAGCTTTTCACCAGGGTGTCACCGATTCTCATCACAAAAGACTGACAGTCTCACAGTTGTCATATATGAAATGAATTTGTTGCTTTTGGTCTAGTTCCTGAAGGACAATACTACACATTGCAACAATGCAGTGGGATGGAAAGGAAGCAGAGACTGAGCAGATCTCACTCACACAGGTGTTTCTGCAGCCACATTGCCTCTTCAGCGCTGAGGACCATGAGCTGCTTTAATCCACGTTGCACCAAGTTTACTGCAGAGAGGATTTTCTGCTTCTGCACCCTCAGCCTGGCCCTCTGCCCAGCCGTGAGAGTCACCATCCCCACAGGTAGAACAATTAATTAATCTGATATATTAGATGATGCCCTGCTCTACAGGGCGCAGCTTCTTACACTGGGATTAGTTCCTGATTTTAACAACTGACATGGAGGACCCCATTGGCCAACTTCACTCTGACCCTGAGATGAGTTTGTTGGGTTATTTCTCTCTCCTTCATTTCAAAGGTTCATCTGCAGCCACACTTAATTTGTGCATTTCTTTTTGTTGCTGAGTTTGGATCCATTCTTTTTTTTTTTTTTAAAGTTCTCTGCCACAGCTTGAGTTACAGATCTGAACATCTGATAAATATGAATGCCTTTTTCAGATTGTTTAATCTCACTTATCAGGAAGGTATTCTTTTATGAAAACGTCTTTCAACAGCCTCTAGCAATATTTCAGTCTATTGCAAATACTTAACTCCAGTCTTGTAACAGGAATGACTCAAACTGACGGATGATGAAAAATTTAAACATTAGACTTCAAGCAGCTATTGCCTCTGTCCTGTTCTTGCACACACTGAAACCCTTTTCAGCTATTCTTTTGGGAGCACTGCAGTACATGTCTCTCATTCACACGTATCTGGTTTCCTAGACAATGAAGTTTCTTGTGTTTGTTTCTGCCTTTGCCCTATTAATTTTGCAGTAAGGTTTGATTACTCTGCATAGTTTAGCTCATGCTACCAATGTCAATCCTGATTTGTTTATTCCAACTCATTCACTCTGATACACTTTGAGAGTATTTTAATTAGAGCATGCTAAATTGATATGTAAGGAGATTACATGCTAAGGAAAGTGCTTTTTTTGTCCTGACTAACTCCAGTGGACAATTAGCAGATACAGAAAAGTCAGCTGTGAAATAGCCCTGCTTGATAAGACAATCTGTGGCATTAAACAGTTCCTCTGTCAGTGAAACTAGTCTGTTTGCAGAAGTTCACTGCAGCCTTTAGACAATCCCAAATCACCCTGTGAGGATCTCCTGCAGATCCCATCCAGCATTCCCCCAGAGATGGTTCCTTGCAACACGGCAGCATATGCTGTGATCGGATGGATCTCCGAGATGTCACCCTTGCAGGACTCTCCGGTTATGAGGAGCTCCCAGACAGCCTTCTCCTCTTGCTCCCTAAACAGCCGCTCTTCCATGTAAAGAAATCCTAGACATTTTATCACACACTCCGATGCAGTCGCTGCCTTATCTGAAGCTTGATAACCAGAAAGCTAACCTCATAATCAGAAGTCTTGCTGATAAGCCCGTGCACCACCAGTGCCCCTCCTCCCCCTCGCAGCGAGGCTCTCAGCACCTCTGCAACCCCCTGTGTGCAGTGAGGGAACCCTCAAGGGGGTCAGGCTGGAAAGAGAGAGAGGGGAGCAAGGGGAGGGCAGAAGATAATCATAGACTCATTTAGGTTGGAAAAGACCTTTACGATCATCGAGTCCAAGAGAAGAAAGAGATGGTGGGTTCTTGGCGAAAGCCAGGACCCCGCGGCACTTTACCTGCCTCTGCCGTGCGCGCCTCCTTCCCCACGCTGGCAGCGCAGTGAGCTGGGCGGCTCCAGCCTGGGACCCCGAGAGCAGGGGCAGGGACTGGGGCCAGCACTGCCTCGCAGCCTCAGGTGTCTGCCCAGCAGCTCCCGGCCTTCAGCCAGAGGGCTAGGGAAAAGCCTTCTCTCTCTGCTGGGGGGCTCAGAGGGCGAGGGACTCCCACAGTGGGCAGAAGGGGATGCTTCCCCTCCCGAGATGAAGGCAGAGCAAGGAGTTGCGTGGGGGAAACCCACAGGGGCCCAGGCTGGTGCTGCCCTCGCCCTGCTCCCCCCACCTCCCCACCTGAGCACAGGCAGGCGGCCCTGGGCTCCTCGGAGCAGAATGCGAACCGACTGTACCTGGGATCACCCAGCAAAAGGGGGCTGTGGTTTCTGTGAGATGAAGTTGTTCCAACCTTTGTGTTGTAAGTTTCCGATTAAATCATGCCCTCGCACAGCATCTTTTTCCTGCGATGCAACACATCCAGTGCCACCTTGACAGAACAGACAGTTTAGTTACTCCCCAGGGCAAAACACTGCATGTTCGTGAGAACACCGAGGTGCGACTTCCACACCGTCACCCACAGCAGGCCAGGGACAGCGGAGGGACGAGGCAAGTTCCCCAAGCCCAAAAGTAATGAATTTGGACATCAGATTTGCAATAAACACTTGTCGCCTTGGATGACATCTTTAAGTATTTCAGGCAATTTAATCAACTACTGGACTCAAGTTTCTTTGCACGGGGCTGTGTGAGCAGATGTTAACTGCACACAAATGCACTCTGAAGGTCTGGAAAGAAAGAAGTCCCTTCCCTGACACAATGAGCCATACTGCACCCCTTCCTTTGCAAGGAATTTTAGAAGTATGGGTGTAGGTACAGTCACTCGGAGTTGCTTTGTGCATTCAACAGGACTAAGCAGGTTTTTGATCCTGTTGAATTTAAGCTTACTCTGTTCACAGCTTTTCCCTGTTACCGCTCATGTTTACTAAGTGTTAATTCCCCACTAACGTGTAAGAATACTTGTTTAAATAGAGGGAACAAAATAGGAAATCATAAGAAAAAAACCCAAACTGTTATTTACATTGCACCTTTGTCCCAAAACCTCTCAAAGCTATTACAAACCAAAGTCCCAAGTGACAGGACTAAAAGATACGAGATGTGAAACGCATAGTCTCATGTGATTTTTAACCTGTGGGATTAAAACACTTAAGTACCTTTGAAGAAGTTTGTCTTAACACATATTTGCTACATGAAGCTAAATTCATTACACATTAAGAAACATGTTTTCCCACTACTAGAGGAGTACAAATGAAGGCAATAGAACAAAAATGAATGGATTCACTCCAAAGCATACATAGCTCATTTTTCTAACAGACAAATCTGATCATACTCTGTGCCAAAATTCAACAGCACATGCTGAAACAGGAATAATACTGAGCCTGAATTACTGTTGAAAAAAACCCCCCTCCAGTCAAACCCCTCATCCCATACTACAGAATACTTACTATTCCACAGAGATGACTGAGAATAAAAGGCTATTAAACTAGCAAGAGGAATCACTAACCACCAGGCAAAGGAAGTCCAAGGTAAACCTAAAAAGACATGCTGAAGCATCCTACCTGGCATAAGATCACCAATAATTAAAAAAAAAAAAAACAACCCAAAACACAATGTGCAACTTTTTTAGACTTCAAAAGCAAAAGTCAGTTCTTACTTTACTTACCAGCTGATACACAAGCTGAGGTTTCTCTGCTCTCTCACAACACTTACATCCCAAGCAATGCAAGACATACGCCTGCCAGTTCTTTACTACTTATGATGCCATTCGTTGTTTTAAAGGAAGGTTGTATCCCAACTGCCAGAAATTATCCATTTTAAACAGAGTTTTTAAAACAAGACATGTTAAAATAAATAGCATTTATTTAGTGTTCATGAAGAAAATAAAATGTCCCAGGCTAGCAAAACCATCAAAATCAGGTCCCTATAGCCTGATCCTCAGAGGCAGATTAACTCACAAAATTTGCAAGAAACTGCCTGCGAGTTTTTGAAGACAAAAACTTTTGGGAACAACTTGCTTAGAAAGCTTGTTATTAAACCCATCAGTTTAAAGTGTAGTTTTGGCATGTTCTACCATAACCCCTTTAGCTGGAAAATGGCATATGCAAAAGCAATGAGGATTTATGAGGCTTTGAGAGGAACATGAAGGAAACCCAACCAAAAGTGGTACATTTTTGGTGGACTGTTACCCCTTTAAACAATACTTAAATGCTGTTTAAATAAATGCAAGGTTGTGCTGCTACTGAGAGCTTGATTCTCAACACAAAGAGCAGTTGCTGCAGACAAGTGTGGCTATGGTTACAAAAATGAACACAAAAGTTAATGCAAAAAGTCATCTCAAAAAAAGTTTATTAGCATGATTAAAAACATGTGAAGAATGACAGTAAGAGAGAAAGTAACTTAGCATGGAAGAATATCCATTTCAACAGTTTATAGTCAACAAGGCTTGAACTGAAGGGATAACTTTATTGCCAGATTTCACTTGATTTCTTTAACAACAGTTCACATGGTATCAGTGTCATCATTATTAGGACTATTGCTTTTGCTTGGATCTGATCCCTGTTGCAGGTAAATATAAAAAAATATCCCCCATTACTGCTGGACTGCAGAATGTATTGTTGGTTTAAGAGCTGGTAAAAAAGAAAGTCTCAACTGAAGAGTCCGTTTAAAAAACAACCTTTTTTTCCTAATCGCACTACAAAGAAATACATTAGTATTTTGGCCTTTAAATTTCTTACATGGTATTTATTTAGCATGGCAATCCCCGAATTCCCTCCCTTTAAGTAACCATAAATCAAACTCCTCTTTCAGAGGCTGCTTCTGGGGTTAGATTCTGGAGATTTACTTCATACACGCTTACACTGGCTTGAGGACAAAGACAGCATCATCTAGTACATAGTAGTCATTATACATATCACCTTCACATAGGTATGGCAGTCTGGTGAAAGCCTCTATGGCAAAACCAGCTTTACTGAAAACTTCTGGCAGGCTATTCACCTGTTCTTCCCAAGTGTGCCCTTTGATTTCCAAAACTTCTGAGGGCTTTTCCCACTTGCCACCTACTGAGAAAACAAAACAGTTTTGTTTAAATGATAAAGAAAACTTTATTGTGTGTTGTATTTTCTTACAGAAAGCGTATTACACAGATTATACTCCATTCCACTCCAAACAGGAGGTTGACAAGCCATTTGTAGAGCTGTTGCAAGATCAGTTCAAGTTTCTGCCTATTGTTAAGAAGCAGTGCCTTCTTAGGGTTATCTTTTGTTACATTTTTAACTAGCAGTTCCAAGACTGGCTGAAAAGTAACTTCCGTTAGTGAGGCTGGTGTTCAGCAGACATGGACAGACAGATTAGTTAATGAAGAGCTTTTCCAGCATTATAAAACTCTTTCTTTATGCCCACTGTCTGGCCAAAGATGGCTTCAGGTAATTACAGTAAATAGAGCCAGCAAGTTGAAAACTGTGATTTGCTGTGAAGCTTCCATCAGTAGACCACCACCTTATCATGGATGGCTACAGAATCTTTGCTCCTCCAGTGGCCACCTACTAGCTGATATGGTAAAGACTGCTTAGGGTCATATAGAATTAAGAAGCCAACCACTGTAGCACGTTGGAAAACGTGTTGTTTCATTGCATATAACAAATGACAATTTAAAGGATTGTAGGTACAACTCTCAGAAGTTCAAAATTTAAAACTCTTCACTCATTTTCCAAGTAGTGTCATCGACAAATAACAAAAGGTTTCTGGTTTGGTCTGTACCTTTAACCAGTTTGCTAAATGCAATAGTAAACACCCTTCTAAACAGGAAGTTCTAAATCTTGTGATTCAGAGTGTTCTGCAACTCCAAAGAGTTCCTAAGTTCCTCTTCCTTCAAGCAGAATCATTTCCAGAGAGATACAAGAAATGGCATCTTTCAACAAATTAAAAAACATGCTAATGCTGGCATTTGACTGGATTCTGTATGGTGCTGGTAAGACTTTAAGCTTCTTATATTTTCCCATGTAATAGCAGTTAAACAAGACTGAAAACGTGCTTATGATTTGCAACACAGCTATAAAGTAAGAGCAGTAAAAAGTTTTGCTGAGAATCAAACTAGTTTCTTCTATCTTCATACAACTTCCAAATTAAACAACTGTTAGCAAATGCTTTTTCTTCCAAAAGTCTGAAATACTGCTGTAATCTATGATTTCTGGGTCAAATCATACTGCATTTCCCTGCAAAGAATGCTCCAGCAGCAGCAGCATAGTTTCAGTGCAGCTGTGCTTGTTTGGGAGAAGGGTTTGGGAAGTTGAGCAGACAGTATCTGCATGAACCGAAGCTATGGAGTTCTGCTCTGCAAGGCCACCCAGAGCCCTAGAGTAAAGTGGAAAACGGAAGGTGATTAACTGCAGCACAAGCTACTGCCTTTCACCACACAGGGTGCAAGTACACTGACAACTTATATTACTACAATCTTCAGATTGCTGTAGCTGCTATGGAACGGCTCTGATGTTGATCCGATGCAGAAGTAGAGTTTCATTTTATTCCTGTAGAAGTCACAGAGATGGAATCTGCTTGGATTTGGTCTATAAAACACTCAGTGAGAAAAATGATGAAAGGACAATGCTGATTGTCCACTGTGGACAGGCTTATAAATTGTGTATCAGCAGCAGATTAAGAGACTTCAGTTTATTTTTCTTCTAATTTTTTATTTTCTAGGAAGTAGAAAAGGATGCTGTTAAGCTACTACCTTCATTTTCACTGTAATAATCTCAATTCCATTGTTTAAATAACTAAGCAATTATTTGAATAAAATCAAATATACTAAAGCAGTATTTAAATTATGGATTTCTATGAGGACTTAAAAAAAATCTCCCAGACCAGTAATTTTAAACCTTAAATTTCAGTTCCTTAATTAGAATTCTCTTCTCCGATTAACCTTCCTGTTTTCTCTGCACAGGTTTTTAAATGTCAGAACTAACAAGCAATATTATTATCCTTAGAAAACCAGAGTCAAAATATGTGATGAAGTGGAAGAATGTCTAGCAACTATTATGAATTCTAATCAATGTTATGAAATTGTTAAATTATAAATGTCTCCATTTATGACATTTCTACTACCTGCCACCATGCTGTCTCACTTCACTCAGGTCAGGAACACTGGAGGAAAGAAAAACCCTTGCAGAACTACTCCACTGATCACCTAGAGTGATGTCACATGACACCCAGCCCCCCACCCACTCATTACCTCTGCCCCCAAATCCCCAAAACACTTAGGGCTAAATCTGAGGCAGGGAACTGCACAAAGTATTCTTTTGGTCTTCTCCAGGGCCAAAGGAGACATTCATATTATTTTAGGTATATGAATCTTCTTTATACTTTTTCAGAAAAACAGAAAGCTAAGCACATTACCATATAGGTAAAACTGTTAAATGAACACATGGGCAAGCTGTAG
>VYZV01005720.1:3791-19457 GCA_013401275.1 Pandion haliaetus | reverse complement strand
GTTGATAGTCACAGGACTCCCGCAGCTTCTGCTGTTTTTTTAAATAAGTTTAAGATGTGGTCTTTCTTCGTCAGCCTCACTTGTCTGGACCCTCTCCATTTTGTTCTTGATTAACGTTAACTTGAAATTGTATCAAGACCAAATGACATTTTACCCCTGCACCACAAATGGGTCTGCGTTCTCTTTGTAAACCCATCACAGCCCACCCTGCTGCAGAACTTCTGTGCAGCTAACAGTCCTAGCCCAACTCTACTGATACAACCCTATATTCACAAATTTAACTTTTCTGTTCAGAACTGGAGAAGCTTCTAATAAAAACATAGATCCTTGTGTACTTCAGAGCTCAGATACTAGATTTCGTATCCCTTTCTGGAACAGCAGCTGCATTTTTTTCCTTCAGATCTGGCAGCAGAGAGGGTGCCACATACTTCTTTTGAGAGAAAGATACAAAACTTGTTTTGTGTGATTCAACATGTATTTTTAAAAGTTTTCTTCAATCCCATTCTACATTACTCAGGTTGGTTTCATGTGCAGCAGTCCTGTGAAGAATACTTGTAACAGCTTTAATATTTTCCTCACTGCTTTCCTCTGTGTTAGCACTGATTATAATTTTAATTTTAAATTCACAATTAATTAGCTGTGCCATTAAAAATGGTACAGCTAGTTAGGTTGATAGGTTGTCATCAACAATAGATTGATAATCCAAAGCAAATATGATGCTCTTCCACAGCAAGCCAAACTCCCTCATGTTTATTGAAAGCTCTGAGTGCACACACATGGGTTTACCATGGCCTAATTGATGAATAGAAATGGGACCATATACATCAATCCTCAAACTTAAAAGTCCAAGCTACTAATCGAGATTCTGGGTAACGGAACAGCTAAATTGTCATAGCTACATTCCTTTAGGACACGAGCTGATAACAGATGGTAACTTTCAAGACTTAACAATTCGCCTGTTTCCTTTCAAGCGATAGTTCTCCAATTTGCGGGCAATGTGAAGCCGCATTTATGAATTCATGTAACTGAAACACCAGTATTAATTAAGTACATATCTCTACACACACACTTGTCCACATATGCACCCACTGTAAAGCAGCGACAGATAAATAAATAAATACATCTTGCTAAAAGCTGGTCTCTAGACTACATTTGTCCTGAAGCCTCTGACATTTCAGCACAGGCATACTTCATTTAACATTTCATCATACAGTTAGCTTTGAATTCAGGCTCCTGTAAACTCAATTCCCACCTCCAGAGCAGGACAATACACTGACATCAGAAAGCCAACTTGCCTATTAAGAAAGGGTAATAATGAAGCTATTAGAAGTTTTTAAGCACTCGTGTTAGTAACATTAAGAAATAAGAGCATTAAGACCCGCCTAAAAAGGACAGAACGGAGGTAAGAGTCATTGCTGAGATGAATCGGCTTGTGCAAGAAACTACTACTCTACAATGAAGTGAGAGGGCAGCTCTGAACAAAGAGGGGGATTGCTCAGCTGGTGTTTAGAAACATTTGCAGTTTTTTCAGGTCTGTGATACAAGACTTTCCTATAAAGCAAGTTCAGCCCTCTTCACAGCTACAGAACTCATATCTTGTATTCCTTCCCAGAGTATTTAGAAACATCAAAACTCTACCAACTAATTTTAAAGAGACCCACTACGCAAACACACATTAAGTTCTAGCCCACCAACAGGATATGAGAGTCTCACAAATACACAACCTCAACAATTTGGTAACACAGTAAAGGATTATACCACCTTACATATCAGGAATGAGTCACAGGCATGTGCTCCCTCCTTCACCTCTGCTCTCACCCTCCAAACCCTTCCTAACTGTTGCTTAAGGCAATGCAACCCCATCAGTAACTAGAAAATAAAGAGTCAGAAAAGACAGGAAACAGCTTATGAGTTAAATTACACAATGCTAACACTATCACCACCGCAAGTACTAGTGGGAAAATCTAAGCATATAACCACAGATCAAATCACTTCATACAGAGTCACATAAGAAGCCTGGGCAGAACCAGGAATTGAATCCTTTTAATTTGGTGTGAATTTAATCTCATTAGACAATGTTTTACACACAGTTTTCATATTCAAAAGAATTTATTTTTTTTTAAATTTACAAATGGTGCTAAGTCATCACACTGGCACCCTTCTTCATTCAACAGGCCACTTCCAGGCACTGAATGAACAGTAAATATTCTTTACAGTAGAAATCCAATCATTGTTAAACCATTCTCAGAAACAGATAAATATGAAAATTCACAGTAATTAGTATGTTCCTAAGTAACTGACAATTAGAATAATCTCAGTGTTGATCAGTTTACTGTGCACAAGAGCCTAAAATTTCATTCACACCTTGACCAGCGATGCATGTACAGGTCACAGTTCATGTGAACAAGTTTGAGACTTGTTTAAAACAATACAGAAAGCAGGGCAATCTAGTGGATCACCATCCTACAGATTAACGTGTGGTTTTTATATTTAAGTAAGCAGAGGCAAAAATCCTATCATAAACAAACCTGTGCCTCAGGAAGTGATTAATTAATGCCTATACTGTGTCAAACAACTGCTGTTAGAATCAGCCCTTTTGAAGCAGAATCTGTTCAGAGTCCGGAGGACCCAGCTCAGCCCATATGGCTGCTGAGGTCTGAAGAGATGCTGAAGGCAGCTCTTCAGTTGGGGCTTGAAGAGAAGAGAGTAAATCATAGCGTAGTAAATGCTTCCAGTTTCAAATACATATGTGGTTGTGTACCGTGGAGAGACACCTCATATATCCATCATTTCTATCTTGGATTGCTTCTACAGAAATCTGTTCAGCTGCGGCATGTAGCGCTCAGATTGTATCACACCTAGAACGTATGTGCTGCACCCATGGTCTGTGCATGCAAGGTAGATGTTCCTGGGTGTCCCAGTCAGTGCTAGCAGCCCACCCAGGACAACTGGAAATACTAAGCATTCATGCTACATCAGGTACAACCTCTTTCTTTTTACACTTTGAAATTGGAGCTGGAAAGAAGGTAAGGACTCTAGCTATTTTTCTGGAATGTCTGGAAATTGCCAGTGTGTATTTATGGATCAGTATCTTCACATGTGGATAGTGAGATCAATGTGTCCAGGACATATCAGACCTACTGGGTATGCAGGCAGCCTGCACGTGTGCCTAAGATCAATACCCTAGGGATGCCTTAGGCCTATGAAGCACGCATACCTAACAATTTGTATCAAATACACACTGGGTCTAACATAGCCTGGACACATCAGATTCACTATACATATGCACACATTTTGTTCTGGAAACCAGAAAATACATCTTCGCCAATTATTTTATCTATGTTTTGGGGGGTGGATGCAGGGGAAGCAGGTTGCATTGTTATTTAACTCCTTTTAGACATTTTTAGGAAAGCATGCTGTTGACTGCTTGCAGATTACAAGTCTGCTAGTGAGATATTAAGTATAATTTTTACTGACACTGGCTGTGCTGCTGAAATCATGGGACTAGGCATACATGTCAAATTGACTAGAGCCCCATGTAAACACAAAGCCTTAGCTCTACTGTCATGTACGTTTATGGTACCAAATGAATATTTTATGTGCAATACTAAAATAGCAACAATTTTGTGGGCAACCAGTAAAAGGCCTCTGTAATTTTAGCATAACTCTTCCAGTTCACATTCTATCTCAAAAGAAGGCTTAAGAGTATGTTTATACTACAGTCCTAAAGATAGCATGGAGATATCTAAGCTATCATTTTAAAACAGTCAGCGCAAGTAACTGAAGTAGTGCCAACAAAGAGATCAGCATGGACCAGCTTCCCCTCCTCCCCAGCAGTGTGCATATATTCCAAGTCTCAGGTAGCATCACCCAGAGAAACTGTGTATGTAGCCAACTCAATGAAAGCTAAATCTGAAATATTTTTGCCTTAGGTTTCAAAGTCTGAATCCTTATTGGGCTAACTGAAGATGTGTTCATTTATATTTAACAAAATTATTTTGAGAATCAATGCTTTGAGCAAGTAGGTTCTTAAAAACATGCAAAAACCATAGAGACATCGTTACCACTTCAGGAGACTGTACCTACAAAATTTCACAGATTTTGTATCTACAAAAACATTTGGGGTTCTACATCCTGTTTTGGATGCAGTTCCTAGTGTTGGAAAGACAAGCAGTCCTATGGAAATGCCACTCTTTTGCCTTCAGAAATGAGCAGCTGAGAAAAATTTGAAGCCCCAAAATAAGAATGATCCCTTACTCAGATAAACCCAATTAAAGTCATGCTCTAAGAAAAAACAAAATACTGCTGAAGTCTGTGTACTGATCTAGAAGGGGGGAGGAAAGAAAATATACTAAACTTAGAATTTATATTTCAGTTCTTTTGATACCTCCTCTTAAATCTAAACATGACATTTAATATGCAGATAGTGGTTTTCTGAATGAGTTTCCCAAAGACAGCCTCTTCACTGGAAGTTTTTTGTTTTGAACCAAGAGTTTATCTACCTGATAGCAAAGACTGGAGAATCTGAAACAAGCTTTTCTTTAATTCATTTTAGGCTGAACAAATTTTTTTATGTCTCCAGTGCCATCATGCATTAATGCCGCACATGAAAAACAGGATTTAAATTATTCAGAAACATGAAGAAAGCAGTTGCAGCAGCTTTCAGACCTCCTTCTTTTCAGATTCTTCAGGAAAATTTCCTAAATAAAAGCAAACTAAAATCTGACTGGGATTCTGCAATCATTTCACTGCAGCTGAAATGAAGCCAAAATAAAAAGCTCAGTTCAATTTGTTGAACGCAGCCTAACAGAAAACCCCTTTTGTGGGAAGGGTACAGCCGCAGCAGGTCTATTAATGACCGAGCATTCCTTGGGAAGCTTTTCACTACTCCTTGCAATGCACCCTTGGCATCACTGAAGATGTAAGCAACCAAGTTCACTAAAAAGACCATGACCAGAAAAAAGCATGGAGCAGCAAGGATCCATCTGTCAGCATTTACAGCCTAGCAGCAGTGGTGTCACTGTGCAAAGCAGGGCTGGTGTATTTGTTGTTTTAGATGACAGCTCTGGTTGATTAGGCTGTCACCATAGCAACTTTCACTAAGAACTCACAATGCACCCAAACGAACTCCAAGCTAAATTAACTTATTGCATGTCACCAGTGAGAAATGACTGTTCAGAGGTAATTTTCTGTACTAATATGTAATAGAGTTAACTCTCTAAATTGAATTAAATTAATTAAATGCCACTCCCAGTAAATCAGATTCTATTACATGAATGTTAAAAGAAATTAAAGATGTTTTAATAAAGATTACTAATAATAACTTAATATTATTACTTCATTTTAATTCAAAAATTCTGCTCAGTTTATTTTAGACACGTCTTCCCCTTACTAGGAAGGAATACCTAATTACTCTACATACATTACACACATTTATTTCATATAGATATGCTTAGGCTTATCCAAAAGAAGTAACACCAGCCTTTTAAGGACTGTGCAACTGTGAAATACAGCTTGGTTTAATATGTGACACCCTAAGATTTTTCTTCCACACACACACTTAAGCTTTTTGCAAATTCCCACAACTTCAATGATTGTGTCCAGTTTCCAAAAAGTTTTACTTCTGCTTTTTGCAGAAGAAAAAAAGAAAACTTTTTGCAGAAAGTCCAAGTGCAAAGAAAGAGGAAAATACCATGCCTGTCTAGGCAGGCTACAAAAATAACAGCTCTTTAATGGCTTTACAGATCTACATAACAATGTATTACTAACTTTGGTTTCTTAACGTAGTTTCTTGCACGTTAGAGTAGGACAGTCAGCTGGGAGGCACATCTAAGCTGCCCCCAGTTCCCAGTGTAAATAAAGGGCAAGTTATAATTGCCAACTGACGGTATTAATGCTGTCCTGATGACCCCGACTTTAACTCATATTAAAGACTCACCAAGATATTTCAGGCAAAAATAGGCCTTATCTAACACTAATCATCTTTCAGAATTACAAACCACATTATTACTTTACTTTTCAAAAAGAAACTCCATTTACACACTAGAACGCAGCTATTAACAGCAGGGGGAGCACACGGTATTTTCATATCTGCCACTGGCCGCGCTGATGACAACGATGTCAGCCTAAGCACAAGTTTCAGTTCAAGTTCTGTTAAACACCCATAGGAAAGTCAATACTTCCATTAAAATTTTCTGAATCTCAGTTGAAAAACAGGCATAAAAGCAAAGGTGAAAAGCAAGGGCGCATTAATGCAGTGACAGTCCAATGGAGCGGAACAAGGTAAACTTTACAACATCCTGCCCACATTCCAGGTATCAAAGCTGTATTTCATATTCAAGGACCAAACTGGAGAAATACTGTGCATGCTCATGGAATTGCCTTAGTTATCCTAACATTGCACAAAAACATATCAGAACAGGCAGGAGGCTATAAACCATCAAGAGATAGTGAGAATACCTTATCTAATATATAAGAAAGTAATCTAGTATTTTAGAACCCTTAAAACATTTTCAAACTGAACTTTCAGCTTGATAAAGGCATTGTTACTATACCTTCAAAACCCTCCAAGAGTTTTAGTTCTGTGTCACTAAACAAAACCGTCTTTATTCTCTACTTGCCTTCTCTTTATTGCTTTTCTTTTTAGAGGAATATAAGCAAGCCATACATCTACAGGTGAAATTCTGATATGATTTCACTTTTTTGTTTGGTGCTCACACCCCCACCACAGCCGATCATGACAGAAGCTCTTCTTCAAGGTGGAGTGACTTTCATGGCAGAAGTCTCTTGCAGTAGGAATGACTTGAAGAGCTTCCCAGTGAGATCTAAGCATTTATTAACACAGTCCTTGCAACTATTCAAACAGAAAAAAGATAACAACCACAAACTCCGCAATAGACTTTAGGAAGGATCTCTTCCCAGATGCCAAGAAAAGGCACACAAAGTTGTAATATTAGAAGTCAAAAAGCAAGCTTTTTGAAAAATCTATTCCAAATAAGCCAGAAAGTGATCCCAGATGACCACTGTGAGAAACGATGTTTTCCAATGCAAGCCTCATTCACCTACAGTAAGAGAACAGAAACCTTGCCTGGCTGAAAGATCATCTGTCTTTTGTAATGGAAAACTGGAGGCTACAGCAGCAAGCAGTGGTGAGGCACTAAAGTGTCACCTTAGCAAATTTAGCAGGGTTTGTATCTTTGATGTACAATATAGGGGAAATTTCACATAGGGAAGTATTGGACAGAGCTACAGACAGGCTCTGTACACTAAAAAGTACATCATAACAACAAGGCAAAACAGGTTTTTGAGAAGTACAGTGAAGGAAAAGTGAGGCAGAGACATGGGTTCCAGAGTTTGCTAGTTGGAATGGGACAAAAAAAGGTGAAGAACATGGACCCACAGGCTAGTTAATCCTTTCTGGAAAGGAAGAGCTGAACAACTGAGGTGCCTGAAGAAGACCTCCCATTTGATTTCCTGTGGTGACTGTTGGACAAGATTAGAAATAACTATATGACAAAGAAAAAAATTAAATCATTACTCTTGGAGGATGGCAGATACCAAGATATGAATTATGGAGCCTATGTCAGAAACATAGCATTGAATACATTATCTTCCTCTTATTTCACTCTGAAGACTTTCTCTTGCTGAGGAGGGAGCCACTACTCAGATGCCAGAGCGAATGGAAGGGAAGGGCCTCCCTCATACGTACATCAGAAAAGAACTGAAATCCACCTCCAGCACACTCAGGAAGTTTTCTCATTGTTTGTCAATCAGGCCTAAACAACTGCAGCAGAAACTGTTGGGAAATTAAAGCAAATAATACATTTAAATGTATACTTCAGAGGACTACCTGCAGAGAGAAAATGGTTAGCGATGAAAAAGGAGAACGGGGGACAGTTGGAAGAAGAAACTCCACATTTTCAATTCAAGATCCTTACGGAATTAAAGAAGAGGGCATCTGAAATCTAGGAGCTTCTTAAAGCAAGCTGAGTTCAGGGACAGCTAACTGAACAAGAACAATCAGCAGCAGCACTGCTATGAAATGGCTTGGATTACAGAGCTCTACAATGGAGTGAGCCTGAAAGGCATTAAAAAATAAGCCTTAGATTTTACTTGTAAACAGCAGTAGTAAGGTTATAGTTACACAGGTTAACTCAAAGGTTACTTAATAATCCTCCAACTACAGATATTGCATTTAAAAAATAATTCTGCACTAACTGGAAGGACTTTCAAAGAGGAGAAACATAACTTATGGTTTGAAAAACACCTTGAAAACACTAGCATGAGGAAAAACTGAATGGGCTGTTAAGTAAAAAAGAGGATACACAAAAAGGCCCCTGCAGAGGAGGGGAAAGATGTGCTCTCCACATACTGGGAAAATCAGCCGAAAAAGAATGGGCTTAAGTTTCAGGAAAGACTGTTCAGGCTGAGTATGAAGGTGACTTTCCAACAATAAACAAAATGTCTTTCAAGAACATCTGTTGGGCCTGTCTGACGGTGGGGAGATAGATAAGGTAATCCCTTCTTGCTCATCTAAAGGGATATATCTAGTCCTACGATTCTAAGACTTCAGTGTGGCATTTGAATTTTTAATGGAGTTGAGGACTCATCGGTTCTGGAGCTTAGTAATTCATGTGTTTCAAAACAAAAGTTCATGAGAGCCTGTCTGGCCTTGGATAGGTGAAAGGCCTGGCTGCAAGAAGACCGCTGGAAAAAAAAGGACAGCAGAAGCAGCCAAATCGGAAATTATGTCAGAAACCTTAAGAGCATCCTGAAAACAGGAGGACAGATCTTCAGGAAACTCTGTGATAAGACAGAGAAGAACTACTTCTGTTAACATGGGAAGAGGCAATCAAGAGCTTGAATCATGCCCCAACTTCAGCTGTTGCCCTTGGGCAAACAGTACTAATAGCTGCTGACATGCTCGGGGCAGCTGAGGAGTGTCCAAAGCATTTAGTGGTGCTATTAAACGCAGGTCCCACAAGACTGCTTACTATGAGCCACTGCTGCCATGCCAAAAAGCTAGGGCAGGATGCTTAAAGAGAAAATCACCTCCTCTCATGGTGATCTTGGACCTAATCAGCCTCATGCGTAACCACCTCTTGGGATGCTAATGCGCACTACACTGCCTAAACCAGTTCAGGAATAACCTGAAAGATGAGGTGCACAATGCAAACCCGACCAGAATGCTTCAAAGCATTTACCAGACTATGAGCTGCTTAAACAGACATTTTAAATAGTCCTGTAGGATTTGTGAAGTATGGTCTATCACCTTTAACAATTCAGGAAAAACATTAAAACAATCTAGCAAAACACAGGGAAGTCAAGAGGCAGCCTAGGTTCTCAGAGTAGAGGAATGTCAACACCAGATAGTCAACAGGAGAACACAAGGTCCCTCAGGCCAAAGGCTTCATACACAGTGTAAAAGAATTAAATCAAAACATGTTTTAATTTCCTTCATTTTCCCAAGATAACCCTCTTCGGCATTTGTAGAATAACTACCCCAAGAGCATGTATTAGTGTTACAGTTCAAAGCTGGTTTCCCCCTTCCCAAGGAAGGGATCAAGAAACACTAGAAAACTGGCATGTGTCTCAAAACAATCAGTATCAAACGGAGCCAATACATTTGCTGATGAACCTCTCTTCAAGCTTACGGTTTGCAGATCTTAGAGATACTATATTTATATGTGATACATGCCTCCTCCAGGTAGTAAGACGATAATCTAATAATGGAAAGTGGTCAGCACACTGCAGGTAAATCAAAGCTGATGGGTTTTCATGGAAAAGGCATCACAGCAGCCAACAGTTTCCCATGAAAGAATGACCCGAGACAGTCAAGACAGACAAGGAACTGCCTTCATGTACACGTTTCTTTAGAAGAAGAGTAAAAGCAAATGACAGACTTTAGTTCAGAAAGTAAAGGAGGACCACACTGATAAAATAGGTGAGCTGTGCTATAAAGCCACTTCCAAGAAAACAAATCTCAGGCTCTTCTGGGTGGGTAAAAAAAGCTAAGAGATGCAGCGTGGGTGTTCCCTGTCTGTTATTATCAGTAGATACAGAACATGTTAAAATGGAAAAATGCATCTGGTCTCTAATACTGGGGCATATATGCTCTGACAGACAACAAGTATGAGACAACATTCGATTTATAATTGGAAAATAGTTATTTGATAAGCAGACTGATACAAGAGCAGAAAATATGCTATTGTCTGAACTGTTGTGATGCCAGAAAGGGTAGCAGTTTGGCTGTTTTACAGCCTACATGCTTAAATATACTGCATTAGGCAATGCCCATTACTGAAAAAGCGGTCTATTGCAGAGTATGAAAGCACACACTGTGGGCAGATAAATAACCATAAAACAGTATGCAGTTTGATGATAACTACCACTATTATCATTGTGTAGCTGTGATAAAATTTATACTCTAGAATATACAGTTGTCAACAACTGTATTGGCAGTTGTTTTGTTTTTCAGAAAGCAAGCCAGGGATTTATCTGAGCGGCATTACCACCAAGGGGCACCCGGACAATTAGGTCTAGATGAGAAAAGCCAAACTGGTGTTACCTAATTTGTTTTTATTCTCTCTTCATGGAGTACTCTTGTAAAGATAATGTCCCAGGCTTTTAAATTTATTTGACAATGGACAATGTAAAGAGAAATCTGATGAAAGCATGTAGTAGTCCTGCTGCCTTCAAGCAAGGCATCAACCCTTACAACATTTAGAGCATCTGAAAAATACTTTCAATTAACTGTGTCTAATGTTTGAAATCTCCCATTTTCACCCAGTTTTAAAACTACATATATATAGGTCAGGCTGTTACCATCCTCAATCTGGTAAGCCCAGATCATTTCCTAATGGAGGAAACTGAGAAAAGGCAAACCACATGGAAGACTAGAGCAATATTCTGTCTGTATTTATATTATAAGCACATGCCTAAATTTGCATGATGGCAAACTACAACAGACTATCTCTAAGGAGAATAAAAACTACCTCTGAGGAGTACTAAGAATATCAAAGATCTCTGACTTGAGCTCTTAACTACTTTTCTATTCCCAGACAAGGAATTTGCAAAGCTTACAAGGCAGCCACTGAATGGGATTGGAGGTGCTTACTTGAGCAGTAAGACAAAGAAGCAACCCTAGGCAAAGAAACTGAAGTGCTCTGTATCTCTTGAAGGGGCAGCTGTCCTGTAAATCCAGCTCAGGACAGGAGCACATTAGGAAGAATATCTCACGGTTTCTGTTTTGTTTTCAAATAACCCTTAAGTTTTGTGTGTGTTTGTTTTTAGAGATAAATGTTTTTGCCAAAAACGTGTACTAATTGCTTTGGTGTCTCATTGTCCAAAAAGTGTATTTATTTGAAAGCTAAAGAGCCTACAGCTTCACAAGAGCTACAGAAGACTTAAACCTTCAGAACTGTCAACCTTTGGTTGCAGGGCTCAGGGTGTCCAGCCTGGACAAACCCTCTCTCCTGCAAAAAAGACACCAATTCTCAATGCCATGACTAATCTCTAGTTGGACACCTTTGACTAGCAAACCAGCAAGACCAACAAAGAGCATGGTCACAAAGCCAAATATAGCTTCTGGTTTAGTAAAGATTAGCCATACACTTACTTTTTACCTTAACTTTTCCTCCTTCACTTCATAATGGCAATGTTGAAGATACTCATAGTGTTGCTTACAGTTGTGAGAGCAAAAAGCATATTAAATAGCACTGAACTACTACCACCAGAAACTCAAGATGGCTTGTCACAGCCATTCCACCTATAATGATACGCAGGAAACCAAAGTTTTTTTCTGTACTGGTTAACTCCATGCCTCCCAGCTTATTTTTTCTTGCCTGTCTCTGTGATTATGCAAATTTCTCCTCCTGTCTGCTCTAATCTTTTTGTATTTCCTACTCCTTTTCACCCAGTATTATGGCAAGGATTCTATGAATTATCTTCATACTCTAGTAAAATCATAACTACTTCTCTAACAGAGAAGCAGTATCTCAGCCAGTTATAAGAACAAATTCTTGTTTGTTTAAAGACACTTATAATAGCAAAACACCACCACGATAAAGTTTATCAAAAAGAAAACATTTTTGTGCTAGAAAGCCTTAACGTATGGCAATAGGTTATCATCAGGTTATCAAATGACTGCATATTAAGATATAATTGAAGAACTTATTACAGTGCTCCCCCTCCTTCTGCAATGATGATTTATGGCACATTTTGTCACTACAACGTTCAGCAGTTCAGTACAAACACAGCACTTGACTAACAAGATGGCAGAGGCAGATATTCAAGCATAAGCTATAAATACTCAAATGAGTCAGAGGTTGTAAGTCTGTTGTAAATCATACCTGATTTGTAGGCTGAAACATTTCCTAGTCCTATGCAAAAACCTCTGCTGGTTCCTACAATAATATGAGACAAACTAGAAAAAAATCAAAACTTTTTTTTAAAGACTGTGTTACACACTGTCATAATGCTACTTAAAATACTGATGAGATTCTCTAAAAAGTTTAGTTTTCCTTATCTCCTATGGAACTACCATTAAACATCAGTAACAACTGCCACAGCCAGAAAGAGCACATTATCAATGTACATAAAACTGCATTTCTGTATGAGCAGAATCGAGTGTAGGTTACAGGAAGGTAATTCACATCCAAATGAGTAGAAGCAGAGAACATTGTAACAGCCCATTTGGGCAGGGTAAGTGAGGAATCAATTTAAAACTATGCAACAATCTACATGGCTGATTTGGAAATCAAAATACCTGGCTTTGAAGAAAGATATGCCACTACTTCTGTCATTCAAACAGAAATGCCAGAGCAGGAGACAGGATCTCCAACCTTTTCATGCACTCTTTTCTCCTTTTAACTCCCGTTTATAATACAGTTGACCATGTTCTTCCAGACAAAATATACAGTACTGCTTGTAATATAAAAAAATGCTATGCAAATTTTAAAAAGAATCTGAAGAAAGTATGCCAACATTTGTGACACCACAAACGGTTTATCAACCACATACGGTTAAATGCTTTCTGTTCTTCTAAGTCCCCCAAAATGAAATGTATTAAAGTGTCTACCTTGGTAGAATAATCTCTCAGTCTGCAGAAAACCTTCCTGACTCTGCAAGTTGCGTATTAAAATCATCATACAGTGAAGAGTCCCAAGACACATGGCACAGCCTGGGGGAGGGGAAAGCTCCAGAAACAGACCACAAGCAGAAGGGAACGATGCTTGGCTCAGGATCCATCGTACCACTTTAAAAGCAGATGCGCAGTGCTGGACAGGCTCCTGAATCCTGGGATTCTTGCAGCTATTCCAGCTTCTGCAATCCTGCTTCATCCCATAAGCAGTGAGCTGAAGTTCCCATTTTCCCCTTGGAAAGCCCCCATCTCTCCTCCTGGTCCCATGCCATGAACATGCTAAAGACAGACCTACAAGGATCATGAAGTTCAAAGAGGCAGAGACTGGCCAGCTCTGCTTTAGACTAAAGAGAAAAAAAAATATTTTCCAGACTAACATTTCAAATCAAATATTTACCAAAATATTTTCTATGTTAGACTAAAAATGGTATAGACTCAACTCTTTTTACTTCTATGTTTGCAGATTGAACACTTACTTTCATTGTAGATAATGCTGGAGAGTTGGACAGATACCTTGCCTTTCAATTGCTGTGGCAGATGTTTGAGTAACAAACCACTTAAGCTATTTTATACCAGCACTTTAACTTCATTTTAGACAAAGTGCATAGCATTCAGCTGGGATGGTAGTAAAGCAGTCAAGGAATCGATCACCTGTGTGCTGACTAAACCTACAGCAAGATGGCTAGAAGAAAAGTAGGCAGCAAAATGTGTTGACCTTATAGTATTTATCACAAGCATAGCTCTCTCAGAAGTCCCCTGTAGTTATTAAATAACAGCCATTT
Organism: Pandion haliaetus; assembly: GCA_013401275.1. Taxonomy (NCBI): domain Eukaryota; kingdom Metazoa; phylum Chordata; class Aves; order Accipitriformes; family Pandionidae; genus Pandion; species Pandion haliaetus. The sequence goes on along the minus strand of VYZV01005720.1, from coordinate 5,534 downwards.
ACCATACTAGTGACTATTTACCATACAGCACAAAACTCTTACTGGTAGTTACAGCTGAATGTTTTCATTACAAAAGCCTTTATATACAAAGTTTCTTTATCAAGTGCATATAAACTCCAAGAGTTTACACATGTAAAATAAACTCTAATAGGCTGTGCTCAATAGTCCTGTTCTCAAAAAATTACCATAAAAGAACAGTAACATGGAAGTACAATGCACAGCACGCAATAAAAACATGTTCATTTCCCACCTCATCTAATTTCGCAGCGCTCCTCTCCAGCTGAACAGGAAGACAACTTTCATTTGTTTTCAAGTAATTGAGAAACATTTCAGCTACTTATCAGCTCTTCAATCTTTTTTCCTTTCACACATTCCCTAGAATTGTTGCCAACAGGGTATTTATAAAAGATTCAGCCTAACAAAAATACTCTGGCAAACAATGTTGCAGAAAAATTAGAAACTGAAGAAGCTTTTATGTACAGAAGACTTAAAAGAGTTGGATCCTTGTTTAAACAGAAAAAAATAATTTGTTTAAATCCTACCCCCGGACCAGTAACTCCAGAAGCAGCCACATACCTTTCCTCTATTGGTGGAAACGCATGTTTATTTTGGAAGGGTTTTGTGCTCCACATCACAAATGGAAACATTCAGCTCTGTCTAGAGGCCTCAGAGCAATATTTAACTGACAACACGCCATATACACACACCCACAGGAAACCTCTTTCCTCCTTACTAGTTTCTCTTTCCTGAGGCCTCACCAGCAACTGAACATGCAACAGCCAGTATCATCTTACAGCGAATTATAACTACACATACAAAGCATACAAGTTAATTATTAGATAGGACAGTATCTCCATGTTTTCCGTTGTGCTAGAGAAATAAATGAAAATTAAAAAAATTAAAAAGCACCTTGATCACAGCATAGATTTCTAGTACAGAATAAGCCAACCGAAAGGGCTAACCTTTCCTACTGCTTATCAAGACCCACTGTTTGTCCCATCCTAGCTACTTCAATAAAGTGCCTTCTTCAAAAATACAGCTGAGAGCAAACAAGAAATGGTATAAACATATTGTCTCAAATCAGCTGCAAACCAGAAACTGACAAATCCTTCCATACCCCATCTCCAGTTGTATAATTGATTTTTCTCCAATATGACACAAACAGGGTAAGCACCTCTCATTGCTATAGCAACTCTGTTGCAGAACTGAATGACATATATAAAAATGAAGCAATTTTTTTTTCTAAGTTACCACAAGCAGCTACATTAAGTCACAATCATAAAGATCTTGCCTACCAAAATCTGGGTATAGGAACATTTTGCAAAAGGTTCAGTTCCAGCCCAGTTTTAATCTTTGATTTATTACATCCCGTACATTGGCATGCAGTACCTGCTGCAGTCAATTCACCCAGTTTTACTGTGTCATCCTGTTTTTACAATTAATTTAATTGCTGTGTCCCAGATACGAAATAAATGAACTAAATTCAATGATAATCCCTATGTTGCCTTTTAGTTCTAGTAGCACTTGTCACTCAATCTTGAAAACAAATCAAAATAAAATACTTGGTGCAGTACTGCATTAAAGTTTACAGTCAACTTTGAATATTCTATGAAAAAAGTTCAGCCAATTTTTTCTTCTCATGAATTAGAATTAGCATTTTCTACATTTTAAGAAATTCCTGCTACCTATCATAAGCTTGTGTACATTCCTCCGAAAGACAAATGTAAGAGAACAGTACCATAA
>VYZV01005703.1:4845-16466 GCA_013401275.1 Pandion haliaetus | reverse complement strand
CACACATGAAAAGTAGATCCAAGAGCAGGACTTCAATCTGATACAAAGAACACCTGCCCTTGACATACAGATCTCTTTGAACACACCATCTACATATTTTAAATATGAAGGGAGAGGCAAGACATCCCATTGTTTCCCTCATTCTTTCTTTTCCTCTCCTCTTCCTTCTTTCTCTGTTTTTTACCTGGAACTGATCAGATGTACATGTGTTCATCTCTGGTGATACAGGAGGCGTCTGTCCTATTGAAGCTATTTTTTCTGCTGCAGATATTGGTTTCAAAGGTTCCTTGGTAGGCTCTAACATACCCTAAATAAATAAATAAATAAGTCATACACATACACAGACACACACACTTATGTATATTCCAAGAACTGCAGACGCAAAAAATTAGGAAACACACTACTAGGTAGCACTACCCTCAACTAGGGACTCAGGGGTAACCATACATCTCTGAGACACTTTCAGTGACAGGGGCAGAAAGAGATGGGATAGGGGAGAGAATCATCCTGGTTCCTTAGGCCTAAGAAACGTTTTAGAGCCAATAACAGAAATACAAGTGCTTAGCTGGAGCTTGCTTTCAACTTTCCATAATGTAATTTAAGGTGGAGGAAAGGTGACAATTTCTCCTCCCAATTGCGTGTAGACTATTCCAGAAATACCAAACGGCCCATCAGAAAGGTACAAGTGCATTCATTCCATTTCAACAATTAAGTAATTCAGAAGAAACACGTCAAATTATTAGTTTGCAGAATGATACCAAGAACAATAATTATTGACACGGAAATAAATGCATTAAAAAGCATTAAGAAAATAATTAAAACCACATTTTTAAACAAACTGTTCAAAGACAGACTGTACTATGAAAAAATGTCTGAAACCTCTGGTGTCCCTGAATAAAATTGCTCTTTCTGTAGATCTTTTTCTCACCCTCAAAGTTTGCACTGAGACATGCAAACCACGTCAGAACAATGAGGTATGAGAAAAGAAAAGAAACCCCCAAATAAAACCACTGGATTTGCAACTAGTGTATTTTAAAACAATTTCAGGAAGTCAGCCACCAAGATCAGCTGCCCCACAAATGTTTCTACAGCATATGAGAGGAGCTTAGAATTTAACCACAGTTAGATCAATTCTTTTGGACAGTGGAGAAACACATGAAGCAGTGTGACAACAGAAAGCAGCAAGCCACTTTACTCCTACCATCATCTCTATCCAGCTTATTCTGTGCACAAGTATATAACAAATTTAGGAGATAATTAACCAGCAACAACAATCTGTTGCAAAAAATAACTGCATGTGTTGCATACAAACATAGTCTTGCTCACGAATATGTTACAGGAAGAAAACAGCAATTACTATGAGATGTTTTCTCTCTCTGTATCAGAATACCATGCTTATATCCAGAGAAGTGCATGAGCTGACCTTGATGCATCACAAAACAATGGCTCTGGAAACTGACTGTAGAAGTCACTGTACAAAATTAACCTACAGATTAAATTTACTTAATATATACCAAAGAAAACTGTAATACTTTTATATTCAATTTGTGAATGACCATATAAAAGCATATGTATTTGTATGCATATATACACACATAGGTTTCCAGAAAAAAGAACATATTTATTCTGCTCAGACTAGTAAAAATGGCAATTCTTATCTTCTGAATGTTTTTACTAGTGCAGACATTACACAGAGTCTGAAATGCCAAACAGGAATTGCAGAATACTGGCTTAAGTGAAAACAGTTGATCTTGCTGCATTAGGTTACTTGATTTTCCTTCAACCTTCAGAAATCTAAATTATGCTTGCTATTTTTATCTGGCATTTGGGGCAACACAGTAGTACTGGCTATACAATGCTTTTTGTATGCATAAATAGCCTTATATACATATATATATATATGTGGGTCCTTTATTAATATGCCAATAACACTGCAAAGCATTACCGTGCATCTCGACCTACAGATATTGAGATGCAATCAAGTCTGTCAGAGAAAGAGCTGCACAAAGACAAATGCTCAAGAGAGCTGAGAAAACTTCGTACACACATTTCATGGAATACTGTGACCATCTAGCAGTTAACCTTCCTTTGAAGCACCTGGTCTTACTGCCAGGCTTCCCACAAGTGCTGATGCAAATTGAAGTTTTGATTAATTTCATAGAATCATAGAATGGTTTGGGTAGGAAGGGACCTTAAAGATCACCTAGTTCCAACCCCCCCTGCCGTGGGCAGGGACACCTTCCACTAGACCAGATTGCTCATCCTGCCATCCAACCTGGCCTTGAACACTTTCAGGGGTAGGACATCCGCAGCCTCTCTGGGCAACCTGTTCCAGTGCCTCACCACCCTCACAGTAAAGAACTTCTTCCTTCCATCTAATCTAAATCTACCCTCTCAGTTTTAAGCTATTACCCCTTATCCTATCACTACATGCCCTTGTAAAAAGTCCCTCTGGCTTTCCTGTAGGCCCCTTTTAGGTACTGCAAGGCTGATATAAGGTCTCCCCAGAGCCTCCTCTTCTCCAGGCTGAACAACCCCAACTCTCTCAGACTGCCTTCATAGGGGAGGTGCTCCAGCCCCCTGATCATCTTCATGGCCCACCTCTGGACTTGCTCCAACAGGTCCGTGTCCTTCTTATGTTGGGGGCCCCAGAGCTGAATGCAGTACCCGAGAGGTGGGGTCTCATGAGAGCAGAGTAGACTTCGATGTTCCTTTGTAATTTCTGACAAGTATTTAACAATCTAGTTTCTTGTGTTTTAGTTGACATTTTTACAACTATACCTTATAATTAATAGTTAAAATTTAACAAGAATAACTTTTAATTGCTGCATTCACATTGATACATTACTTCAACTTTCTTCTTTTTTCCAAAATGCCTCAAACTGAGTTTAGACTAGCTAGCCCACCATATTAGATAAACAGCTTGCTTTACAAAATGAGTAAATCGATACTTTTTCATTTAAAATAAAGTTTGCTTTTGCACACATAATGAAAACTGTGTATTTGATGATTCATTTCTAGCATTTCTACTGATCCCTAAACCATAAGTGTACTTGCAAAAGTATCCTTCAGCACACTTGGTGCTTAATAACATTTAATATATTGCATTATGTAATGTTGTTTGGAACTGTAACAAAAAAACACCAAAAAAGCTTACCAGTCCTGCTGCATACATGGGTACTATAACAGGCTGTTTCTTGTTGCCTGTAAAGAGCTGATAAAACAACACCAAAAATTTACTTAAGACTGTGTCAGTGATGATAATATTTTTTTCAGTGTTATATAACTTGTATAAGATTAATATCAGAGAAGAAATATTATGTTAGATATAACACAATGGTTAAAAACTAACGCAACTTTTAATATTAATAGGGCTTACAAAAAGTTAAATTGTCAAATGGTCTGTCATGAAAAGCCATGTTCAGTGCAGCTATGCAATTAAGAGACAAGCATTCACACAAAAGGACTTTCACCTGATTCTACATTCAAAGCAGGTCCATTATTTAGAAAGCATGTTTTACTGACAGACTCACAATATTTCTTGTGTCGATTCCCAAGGAGCACAAAAGCTTTTTGTTGCTGTGGGAGCCACCCCACTGGTATCTCAGTCCATACGCATCATGGATATCCTGCAGCTCTGTCCACACATCCATCAGTTCCCTATACAACCCATCATAAATCAAGTTATCAACAGGAGTAACAGCTTAGCAGGCTTGAATATTTATTCTAGTTTTTAATGCAAGTGACTTATTACGCATTCCAATTAAACTTATGCCCAAGCACAACACCTAGGGGAACTAAAACTGCACAGTGTTCTCAGAACAATTGATAGTTCAGACTTCTTATTGGAAAATGATGTCCACAGCAGACAGGACAAGGCCTACTTAGACTTCATCACCACATGAATAAACACAGCAATTTTTATCAAGTGTAACTAATAAGACATATTGTGATTAACTCAGAGACATCACTTAAAAAGAAGATGATACATTGCTGACTATGTTGATATGCTATGTGAAATACTCCTGGCATATGTAGTCACTGAAAACAAGCATTCTGCTAAATACACACTTGAAGCAAACAACTCATTTTAAATTACTGCTATATGTTTTAAGTTCCCAAAGAACACACATTTCTACTTAATTTTAAGTTTGTTGTGCTGTGGCTTCTTACCCAGTATTTGCTAAGGTCTCCTCAGTTGTCATCTGCTTTTCACCTGCTTCCAACAAATGATTCAAGAAACTTATTTCTTCTTCAATTTCGAGAACAGGTATGGAAGGAAAACAGACTTCAAATATTCGTTCCAGACGACTTAGCAATGTTGTCTATACAAAAAAGAAAGTATTTATGTCAAATTTTGTTAACTGTTTTAAAGAAATGGAATCCAAAATTACAAAAATAAGATGAAAACCACTATGTAGCTAATACAAAGTTTCACTTACAATAAAATATTTAAGTGTCAGAGTATCACAAGACTTTTTAAGCACCAAATACAGGCTGCTAGATACTGAGAAACAGTAAGGATCTTGCCCTCCGCAAAGTGAGTTCTTAGAGAAGAGTCCACAACAGTTCTTACCAGAGTCACTCTTTGTTATAAATTAGCAGAAAATATGTGCAACAACTATTATGCTATATTTATTTAAGATGCGTTAAAGTCTCCAAATGTACACATGCTAAGGGCTTTACACATTTTTTTCAGCTAGCTTGGTATTGTTCAATATCATTTCAGTTAATGATGATGCACTTCAATCCAAACTTGAGACTTAACTTTAATTCAGAAGACAGCTTCGCTTCTTGTAAGATGTATGTGATTAAAGGTCTCACAAAACTTAGCCTGATGTGCAACACGCTCATGGCGTGATAACAACTTCGAAAATGGTAAGGAAAAACTATTTATAATCCAAAGACTGCACACTTCCTAAAAACCTGTTAGTATCAGTGACTCAGATGTAGGAAAACTATAATCCCCAGCTTCATTTGCTGCAGTTCATGTGATAGGTATAATGCAGAAGAGCCAAGACTAAAGCATTCTATCGTTTGTCAAAAAGTATTTGTAAGATTTGTTTGGTACTTCTCCAGACCAAAAAGCTAACAAAGAAAAATAATTACTTAATGCCTTAATTTCTTGCCCCCAAACCTATTTGTGTGGTTTTACACATTAGAGGTTGTTTAATTTAAACAGAAAAATTACTTTCCTTCAAGCAATTTCCCTTTCCTCCCATTGATGATTCAGACAGTTGATGCTGAATGCTGCGATCCTGTGAGCGTTAAAAGCCAACCTGGGGAATGTTTCTATCCTAACCAAATAACTTAAAAAACCCAACAAAAAATCCCCACTAAATTTTCTTTTAGCTGAATAAGGTGCCAGCTAGATAGCAGCATGGTTTGCATCACCACAACTTTATCTACATTACTCTTTTCTGACCTTCTTTCTACTGCCTGACATTATAAACTCACACCAAGAGTATGTAAATATAAATAGTCAGAAGTTTTGCAGGAGGGCTACAGATCTGTATCCCACAGTTTTGAGAGACTAGGCAGGATTTCCTGCTTGTCACAGTAGTTGCAACCGTGTCTTAAAGTCACCATCACTTCAGTGTCCCTTGGGAGAAAGGAAACTTCAGCATCTTAGGAAGGCAGACAGCTTTCTTAAGTTTCACAGCACAGCAAATGTCTCCTCCTTTTTTCTCCACCAGTGCCGCAATCACTGCTGTTAGGTAGGATAAGGTCTCAGCAATATAAATAGCACATATTGGTAGTAATGGTTTCCAGGCATTATTCCGTAGCATGCACTGGAGAATGCGCCGATTCTTGCCTCTTGGGCCTTGGCAGTTTGATTTAATATTAAAACCAAAAAAAACCTCACCAACCCTCAAACAACCTCCAGCCCCCACAAAAACACAGAAAAAAAAAATCCTTTTTTTTTTTTCTTTTTACAAGCTTAGTATGCTTTCCTCTTTTTAAGTTCTTCTCTTACATTTCTCTCTCATCTCTCTGTTGTATTTCCATATAGACACAGAATTTCAACTTTATTATAGCTCTATGAACTGTCTCAGACATCAGATGTACCACTGCCATTGAATATATTTTTTCCCCAGTTCAACCCATTAAAAACAGGTAACTGGCAATCTTTTAACATTTATTATATGCTCAGAAAAAATGAAATTAAAGCCTTTTTTCAGTGTACTTGTTTTTAACAGCAGCACTCAAATCTCTTCTTGCTAGGCGAAAGAGACGGAATCTGGCACAAAAGGAGCATTTCTATCTTTCTAGTTTGGAGTTCCTCAACAGCCGCCTTTCTGACGCTCTGCTGCACTGCCCACAGGGCAGCATCCAGCTTTTCTACTGGGGAAATGGAAAAGAAACTGAGTAGGTGAAAATCCCATGAGCATCCCACAGTGGGTGCTAGTATAGCTATGCCAGCAGAGCCCTCCTGTGGACATGCAGCATATTCCAGCAGCAATGCTGAAGTTACAAACATAAACCTCAGACAGAAGGTTTGTGTTACAATTGAAATGATTTAAGGTTCAGTGAAGCAAGGCTGGTAGGTGGAAGTTACGTATTTTAATTAGACCAACCAATACAGTTGGGACAAACTTTAAGACACCAGAGTATCTGCTTCATAATTATAAGAGGTATCTAATATCTTGATTCTGTACTGCAGTCAGAATGACAAGTTGGGAACTGGGAACCAAGTCTGTTCAGTCTGTGCTCCCTATTCAGCTGCTAGCCACAAAAAGCAGGAAAATGAAGCTGCTTAGAACATCAGCTCTTCAGTTTTCTTACCTGTGAAAGAAATGTCTGACAGGGACAGCCACCAGGTTCAGTCATTTGCGAAGCATAACGTCAAAGTGCCATAATTACTATACTATCAAAGGATCTGAATTAGACAGCATACCTGACTCACACTTTTTTTTTTTTTGCTCTTCATTACCTTACTGGTATATTTTGACCATAATGAGTCATGTTCTACAGTATATAATTTTCATTTTAATCATCTCTTAATGCCCAATCATTTTGGCCATACAGTAAGGTATAATGCTTGTTACATTGTTTTGTGTTTGTTGACTGGAACTAAGACACTAATTTACATTTTTAGGAAGTAAAACTAAACACTATTCCAGATTCTAGCCTAACACTTCAGCATACAAAAGCATGCTCACTTAAGTTTTTAAAACTCAATTTTGCCTTCAATATATCACTTGCTCTTATCTTACATGAACAGGTGAGGCTTACTTCATTTCTGTAATATAGCAGGAATACATATCCCCACTGAAAACAGAGGCAGATGAAAGGCATTGTATCATGAAAACAGCAAGGCATCAGGTTTGCTGAAAAGGATCAATATCTGAGAACATGCTAGTGTCTAAGAACATACTTGCTTAGGTAATGAAAGAATTAAGAGAGAGTCCCTAAGAACCAAGAACCAAGCAGCATCTCAGTCAGCACCCAATTTCAAATTTGAGCTTAAGAATCACGCCAAAATTTCAGGAACAGTTTAATTATAGTATTCTTTACACTTCATTTCATCTTTTCTAAATTTCCAGAAATGCTTAGCCTTTATTTATATATGATAGAGAAGAACCGTTTCCATAGCAAACCAGAGTAATTAATTCTATGTGTGCAAATGGACACAGGGATGAGCATACCAAACACACACCTCCCAGGCAGTGGCAATATCCTTAATAGAAGCAGCTGAACTTTTTCTTCTAATTGGTAATGAAAACCTGTGGTCACAGCTCCCAAGTATAAAGGGCATTACCAAGATTTTGAAATTAGTGTAAATGTCCATCTACTACAAACCTCAATCTATTGTTTGTATAAACAGACTGTAAGAAAAATATTACTTTTGTCATACACAGTAATGTCACGTCTTACAGGGTGAAAAATCCTGGGGAAAAAAAAAAGGCAGAAAACAAGAACTTTTCTCCACTTTACATGTCACTAAAAACATTTGACACCCAAGTATCTCCACTGCCATTTGAGAAGAGTAATTCTTAAAGACACTTACTGAAGATGTGAACGAAGGCTACAGCTGCCATTCTAAAAATTAACTGTCAATCTCCAGTGACAAACTCAAAGCCCCGTAGTTTCTGTGACTGCGTACAAGTTTTTGGTAAACATTTAAGATATGTGGTAATCATCACCTGAAACAATCAAAATATCACAGATGTAACAGACTTTCAAGTGAGAATGATAACCACAGGATTAGAATTTATCTCCTTGGCAGTTAAACAGGGCAAGATTCAGCCCTCAGTGCTGAAAGGCCGAAGTACTTGGCTTCCAGAATTTGTTTTTCTCTTCTTTATCACAAGACTATAGAATCAATGAACTCCTTCAACACAGCAAATCTACACTGGCCACCCAGCATACTAAATCCTCCCCAGCTGCCTCCGCGTGAACTCAACAGTGACAGGTCGCTGCCTTTCTTCAGAGCTATGAAAAGAGGAGATACTAAAACTTGACGTAAAGACAACATACTTGGGCCACACTACAGAATGAGTTCATACGATTTGCAGTTTTCACTATATGACTGCTGTAATACTTCTCTGGGTGAAGCTTCAGGGAATTCTGTGTACAAAGGGGAAAAAAAACCCCAAAACCAACACAGTTGTCTTGCTTCTCTCCACAGTCCCAATCACACATGAGCTGCAGAGCAGACACAAGAGCTCATCCCGTGAACTTCTCCTCATGCTGGAAGCTGAAGAGTGGAGTGGCACCTTGTCCCTCCTTCCTTCCCACTTTCCATCAGAGTGGACAGTCCCATTTCTCAACACAATCCCTCATTTTTCCCACTCTCACAGCCCACAGCATCTCTGCTCTGGCAGCCTTCAGAGGTGTTTTAAGAAGGGAGAGAGTTGCAAGCAGAGCATGCCTTCAGCCCTCCTTTTCCTGATGCCAGGAAAAGAGGCTATGGAGGAAGCAACACAAGCTCTGGGCTGTTTGCATCTATCAAACACAAACCTGGAAGACCTAAGCATAAATAAAACCAGTGTAATAGTTAAATTATTGAGAATATTTAGATATTCAAGTCTTACCTGACAGAAAAACATAAGAAAGGAGACAGAAATTGGCATATGAAGGATCCAAGATGCTAAATATGTAATTTAGGAAAGGAATAAAGCCCATATGGACATGACTGGCTTCTAGTTAGAATTCAGAAGCCTAGTGAAGGCTCTCAAAAAACAGCAGAACAAAACTCAGGGGCCAGAAGCAAAGAAACGAAACTGATAAACCAGAGAGATTTTATTTATTTATTTTAAATCATGAACGCATTGCTCTGGAGAGTGCCTAACACAGGTATTTATGACCATTTTAACAAAATAAAGCAGAGGTTAAATGAGAAACTCCCTTTGCTGGGTTTTCTAACAACCAAACTGTATTTTCCAGCAATACATTTGCCTGTGGGTAGCTAAGTTGGCATATACTCCTGTACCTTCACCATAGGGGTGGGGGTTGGGTGGCAGGTTTTTTTGTTGTTGTTGTCGTCATTTCTTCAGGGGTTGGGTTTTTTTAGGTTTTGAGGTTTTTTTGGGTTTTTTGGTTTGTTTTTTTTTTTTAATGAGTTAAGCTACATTATGATACTGTTAACACAGGAGAGCTGAAAAACTGATTTCAATGGATGCAACTAACCATGGGGAACAAACACACCAATCAACTGCAGTAGGTCTCAAAATCTTTTGGACTCAAGCATTAAACAAAGCCAAACAGTTAACTAAACACACATAAGCAAACAAATAAATTGCTAAGTTCCTAGTTAAATGGGGGCAGTTCTTTCTTTGGAAAGGTTTATGGACTGCTTAAACTAAATACCAGTTTCCCTTCCACATAGCAACAATTTATTTCCTTCTCTGATGTGCAGGCTCTGCTTCTCAAAAGCAATGGGAGAAGAGCTGCAGGCAGAAAAACTCCTGAGTAAAAAAGAGAAGCAAAGCTTACGAAGAACACTAGTTTAACTTCTCATGATTCAAATGTGATGGCTTTCTTCCACCCCCCTTGAAAAGCAGGTAAATTTAAGATGGTGCCATAAATTTCTTAGAGGTAAGAAATTGTATTGTTTCATTTTTATTACCACAGGTTATTTATAATGGAAACACTGGTCCTAAACTGAGATTTACAAGCCAGGAAGAGGATGCCACAAGAGCTAAAAACCCCCAACAATGCAAAATGAAGAGTAAGATTTTTTTACAATAATTTATAAAGAACTAAAGACAATGATAGTCCTAGATATCCCAAAAACATTTTTAAACAGTAACTATAAAGGTCTTGAGCTCAGCTGCAAAGCAAATCTGAAAATTTAGTGGCTTAAGAAGAACAAGACTTCTCTGCTCTTTTTACTGCTTGAAACAAGAGAGTTATAAACCACAGGGAAGTTCAGTGTAGAAATGTGAATCTGTCTCCCTCCTTCTTGCTGGAAGGCTTGCACATTTATTCTCTGTCAGCTGGAAAAATGTATTAAATCTTGCATCTTCCATGCAGGCAAAGTGAAGTTCAACAGTTATTTATCTAGACTACATAAAACTTCCTTCTCATTTCAGTTGGTCATGTTGTTATTATCTAGTGGTGGTATACTAACTTTTCAGTCAGGCTCTGAGAGGAAGTATAGTAGACAAAACTTTTGTGTACAAAATGGAAAATAATTTTGTTCTGTGATATATAAACAGAAATGCTAAAACAACCCTCTCCCAAACTACTTTCTTTTGTAAGATACCCTTAGCCAGTGTGTTCTGAAATACAGCAATTATGGGCTGCTATTAATGGTCTGTTTTTTACTGTTATTCAGCTGCACATACTTAAGAACTGTGCTATGGACTTAAAAAACCCCAAACCTTTCCAGACAGACATATTTACACTGCAAGTTGTTACCCAACTGTCTGAACTTAATTCAGCCAATACGATCTTAATTTATCTTAGTGAACTGGGAGGCTGAAGTCTTTATGGTCATAATTTTTTCCAAGAGCACGACAACTTCATTCATTGCCCAAGACAAAGTACTCTGTAAGTGAGAGTGATCCAGGGTTTTCTTTGCCTTGATGCATACTTGTGGCTTAGTAACTGTGCATCACTCACACGGATTAATCTGAAGAGGTAGCCTGTGAGCACAGGCTCTCTAATAAGCAGAGGATCTTAAAACCCACTTGGAGGACTGTTCAGGTTTCCCTTCCTCCCTTTCAGTATTTGTTAACTCTCAGCTAAATCAGGCAAGAGTTTCTGCCTTCCAATCAAGCCGCTATTCATCTACTCCTCCCCTAGAGATGCCTATACACCTTGAACGCAGCTAGGCACTGCTGTATTACCCAACCATATGATTACCATAGGCAATAACTGCTCTTGTGCTTTGCTGCCTAAGTCCTACACGTATTCTTAATGAACTATACAGCAGAGTAACCCCCTCAACTGACTGATGTTCAACACTATCTTACGGAAAAAGCTGTGCTACAAGCCTTATATTCCTTATAAGCATAACTTAGTAGTGTGCTATATGATCACATAAAGGGGATTAATGCATATTGTACAGTGCAGGTTCACTCAAAACTTGTTAGATCAACCAGTTCACCCACCACTACACCCTAATTCAGTTTTAATGAACACAAAGGCACATCTGTATCTACTGCAAACCT
>VYZV01005701.1:31015-61441 GCA_013401275.1 Pandion haliaetus | reverse complement strand
CTCAAAGTCAGCCCGGGGTGGTCTGGTGTGCTGTGCTGGGCGTCAGGCGGGAATGGAGCGGAGGAGAGTCTTCGCCGTTCTCTTGTCTTCTCCGCTTCAGGGCGGGGGTCCTCTTCCCCCAGCCCCACCCCGCTCCCCAGCTCCCCCCCATGATTTTGGGGGGTCTGCTGAAGAGAAGCAGCTCTACGCGCGGGTTGCGCAAGCTGCTGGCACCGTGGCAGCAGTGGAGCTTACCCCCTCAGGAGCACCTCAACTCCCGTTTTTTGGTGCCAGAAGGGTTTGGGTCTGATGTCTATTTTGCACTTCCAGGTAAATACGCCAGGTCCTGAGCCCAGCCTCGGGTCTGTTACGGTGAGAATGGCATACTGACTTCAGAAAACCTCAGACCTCACAATTGTATGAGAAATGTTTCAGACGTTCAAAGCTGAGGCTGGGGTCGTTTTCAGGTCTTATGGCAAAATGGTCACAATATCCCGCTGTTTAGAGGCACATAAGTATGTTGGTCTCCTCGCCTATGTGTCATTTGCACACAGTATTATTGGAATCAACCGGCAACTCCACTGAAATGTTTGTAATAACTTTAAGATATTATGGGAGTTACAGATCTGTAGGCCTGGCATTTTAATTCTTGAGGACCTATGCTTTTCTTAAAGTTATGAGTGCAGTTGTCACGGCACATCTACATAATGTCGTTTACTCCATTAATTTTGATAACCAAATACATATATTAGCAGACCATATTTGGCTGCGTGTTTTTATTCTTACCCCCTTTGGAAGATATATGCATTTCCACTGTACTATTACTGATAAAGTACAGCTGTATAATTTCAATCATGCAGTTACAGTAGGACAAGCTATTAAATAAATCTTAGATTGGAACTTGTTGAATTAAAATTCCTCACAAAAGCTCCTCAGTTTCTTTTTAATATTCTATAAACAGCATAATTTACAATGTCATTCTACCTCTTCTATAGCTTTTTTCTAACACTTCGGCATTAGGAGCAGTTGGTCTATTTTCTTTGCTTTCTTTTTTTCTTAGATGTATAGTCACTCTTTTTGCTAATATAATTGACTTAGGTATCCACTGATGTGTGCTGCATTTTAATGATGATGTTTTGTTTTATCCAGTAATGCTTTTTAATATGATTGTTTGGATCATATTTTAAGGACAGGTGTAAACTGTTGCTTTGGTTTTTAATGCCCAGTGTAGACCTGGGCAAGATTTTTGCCTGTGAACAGGTTTGCAGTCAAATCAGACTATACATTTTTATGCATTTATACACTTAAATACATTTTTGACTTCACTTCACTTCACTTCACTTTAGGCTTACTAAAGTGCAATTATCTTCCCCCTTCTGCTTCTTTCCTCTACATTAATATGCTAAAGTCCATGAGGTCCGTATGTAGCTCTTCCGTGTTTGTTCTTTCTAACACAGGAGTGTATCTGAATGGCAACACAGTTTGAGCTTGGCCTGTATCAAACAGCACTAGTCCATTGAAAACATTACATCAGGATAACACTGAGACCAGAAATAAAGTGGATTTAAAAAAACCCAAAAGTAATTGAATGAAAATACTTTTACTGAAACACAATATTATGAGAAAATCCTTCATATGTGCTGCTTAGAACAAATATTGACTGGTAGACTAATAATATAGTTTTTCATAAAAATAAAGTTAATCATGTCCTCCACTGAATTATTGGTCCAGATGCTGCAAGAAACAGGAAACTGGACTGTTCAGGTTTTTTTCGGACTGGGTCTTTGTGGTGGTTAAATCACTGTGGCAATGAGTAGAACTTAGTGTGCAATCATGAGCTGTGCCATTGTACTCTACAAAGTAGCAATGAGTTTATTTTATTGATTCACGGCAGGTTTTTTTTTCCCCCCAAACTGCTGTCCCCGTCTCATATGTTTCACTTTACTTACATATGGTACTTCCCTGCCAAAAATGGCAATTTTTAGGATTTTGCCTGGGGTTGAGAACACTGAAATAATAATGATAATATCACATCCACTGCTAATTCTTCATGCATAACTAGACTGCTTCAATTTACAAGACATTTTATACAATATGGATAGATATATTTTCCTTTTTTTCATATGTATTCTACTGTTTCCTCATATGTTTTGCATTGTTCACAGACAAGATAAATTTTAGAAGCCTAAGTCATGATGTTCAGAGACTTACAGACATTATTAAGAACAGTAAGGAATTATGAGCATTTATAAACACAACAGGCCCAAATTAAGACCCTCAGTTCAGCAGCTGGAAGCTTTTTGGGGTTAATTACTACATGCAAAGAGAAAACATGCAAGGAACTAAGTATTCAATATATTCTGCACCCTCAAGTTAAAGAGATTACCAAATGGAGGAAAATATTGGTTAGCTTGAGTATAGATAGTGGAACCTGAATTGAAATTTTTATTGTGTCCACCTATATTTGTAAATTCAAGCATTTAACACCTAGATTTAACACCTTTTTTAATGCCATGGGATACTCAAGTAAAGTCAGATACAAAACAAATCTAAGCCGAGCAGATGTTTTGAAGGCAAGGAAAGTAAAAGGCCATATCCTGCAGAACTAGGCTGATAATGGGCAAGGAAATATTTGCTCTTCTGTTTCACCTTTTATTTCTTTCCCCAGCTTTTCCATGAGGGTCAGAGAGTTAGAAAACAACAACATGGTCATTCAGTAGTTCACAGGTGTTTTTTCTCTCTCTCTCACCTTGTCTCAGGCCAACAAGTGCAAGCATTTGCAGTAGTTCATACTGTTCTGGCATCACTGCTGTAATTGCACTAACCCAGAACACTGTTGCCATAAACATTTCTATACTAACCTTAATAATTCTAATGCTTCATGGAAGCAGTCTTGGTGCAGTTGCATTGATGGAGTAGATACTGCCAGTGTAACTCACAATAATCTCGCAATCCTTACAAAGCCTGCTCTGTGCAATTTCCTTCTACTTCACATTATTTACTTGGTCTAGCCTACTTGCTGTTTCATATAGTGATGAATACCAGTTCATTTAGTTCAAATAAAATAATCTCTTCAGATATTGATTGGTGCTCTGACTAATCCCCACTTCATAAGTCCATCTTGGGACCTGTTGGGAAGTTTCCCCATAATGCAGTGCTACTGCATGGCTGAACAAACTCCTGTGTTAATACAACAAATTTCCACCTACACAGAGGCTTGCTGTGGATTTCTTACACTGTTACAAGTTTATATACTCTTTTAAACTATGATAAGCTCTACAGGTATAAAAAGGACTTGCCTAGCAGAAAGTGGAGCATTTGATGGAAAAGAAGAGTGTGGTCAAGAGCCTTTGACATCTGAATTCCACTGCCATTTTGTTTGCTTGTTTGCTTTCGTTGTGAGTTTTTGTGACTGCAGAACTGCCTTGAAGGCATGGGAGCAGGACACCCAAATTATTCTCATTTGGTAGGAATGAATAGCCCTTCTTGGGGGAAGGAACCACTCAGAGTTGAGAAGGCTGTTGGACCCCCGTACCTCCACTGACCAACAGAGTTGCTAATAATGTCAGTATGCTGACATATAAAACTTGGATCCTACCAGTTAGTTTCTTTAGGGTTCCAGCATTTCTCTCCTAACTCAGTATATTCTTCATCACTCTTTTTTAGGTCTTCTCATCTTGCTTTCTTGTCCTTTGCCCATTCATTGCCACATTTTTTCTTTTGTGTCCATCTTCCATGTTTATATTTATCTATCTCCCCTGGCTCAGTCTTGTCAGCTCCATGTTTGACTCTATATTAAAACCACTCTTGGTCTTTCAGTTGTTTTTATTAAAAGCAGCATCCCTGTATCCTTTGTGTTCATCTGTATTTGGTAGTTGGTAAAGATTTCAGAGAAAGGATTGTCTTTCTGCATGTTTATATAATGCCTACTCCATCTGAGACCCTAAAGCCTAAGCAACAACAACAAAAAAATCATCCGTTTTCCACTGATGTGCCTACTCTGCTTAAAAATGGTAAGTTCAAGCAGTTAGGGACTCAGGTGACTCCTCATGTAACAACTGTGTGACTAATTATGCTACCCTTTTCACTCCACTAAAACTTACACATGAAAGAGCATGTATGTATGCAAGAGTGAAAAACATTTCTGGATTTGTTTGCTTTTGTGTTCCTAACAGTTACTTGTTAATATGATCATGTTTTCGGGAAAAATGGTGGCCTGTGGATGGAATCTGACCTTCAGCCAGAGCTGATACCAAGTAGCTTTACAGTTTGTCATCTGATTGTTTGCAGTGTTAGGAAAGAGTATCGGTGTATGTGCGTTTAACTGGACTTTGTGCTTCCATGCAGGTAGTACTTGTACTGTTTCCCCAATAGTAAGGAAGTTAATTCATACACATATAATTTTGAACACTCTTTTTGTATTATCACTACTGTTTAGCTTTACTTGGCAAGAGTAGAAATGAAGGAATAAATGTAAGAAGGAAAACAAAAAAGCATTTAACACCACCTAAAACGATGATTTCAGCCAGCTAGACAAATCCATGGGACAAGTGGGGATGCAGCCAAGGACATGGAGAGGTAGACGAAGATACCGCAAGGGCCGCTCTCCAGTTCAGGACCTGAACCTGAGAAGTGAAAAACATCCTGCTGGGGGACAGTTCCTTGTGGGGTCCCTCAGCATGTGGGAACCCATACTGCTTGTTATTAACCTAGCAGCTAGGACAGAGTGTATAGCTGGTTTGCAGATCACACCACGTTGGGTGGGAGTGGCTCTTTCACTGGAGGGCAGGCTGGTATTCAGAAGGACATTGATAGGCTGCAAAAAGAGTCCAGCAGGAATCTCATGACGTTCAGCACAGGGGAATGTAGCGTCCTGGCCCTGGTCTGGGAAGACATCCTGCTTCCATCCAGGTTTGGCATCAACTGGTTGAAAAGCAGCTTTGTGAAAAGGGACCTGAGGGCCCCAGTGGACAACAGAGGGAACATAAGCCAGTGGTGAGCAGCAGTTGTGGTGAAGAAAACCAACTGCATACTGGGCAGTAAGTGTGAGTGTAGCCAGTAGGAAGGAAATAATTATTAGTGAGGTGGGTGTCAGTCTCTTCTCCCAAGTAACAAGTGATAAGACGAGAGGAAATGGCTTCAGGTTGCACCAGAGGTTTAGATTGGATATTAGGAATTATTTCTTCACTGAAAGGGTCGTCAAGCACTGGAACAGGCTGCCCAGGGAAATGGTAGAGTCACCATCCCTGGAGGTATTCAAGACACCTGTAGATGTGGTGCTTAGGAACATGGTTTAGTGGTAGACTCGGTAGTGTTAAGCTAATGGTTGGACTCGATGATCTTAAGGGTCTTTTCCAACCTAAATGATTCTGTGAATCTTCTTTATTTAGCACTTGTGAGGCTACATATGAAGGACTCTGTCCATTTTTGAGCTTCCCAGTGCAAAATAGGTATTGACATCCCCCAGTCAGTGTAGTGGAGGGCTACCAAGGTGATTAGAAGCCTAGAGCACAGGATGAGGAGACACTGGGAGAATTGTGCTTGTCCAGGCAAGAACAGGTTAATAGGAGATCTTATTGCTGCCTTCAGGTTCTTATTGGTAAAGTGTAATCAAGATGGAAACACTCTTCTTAGAGTGCCAGGATGAGAAGCAGAAGACACAGGTTGTTACGTGGGAAATTATTATTAGATACCACACACAAAAAAAAAAAGAAAAAAAGGAGGCAAAAAAAAAAGCCAGCTGTAAGTGCCCAGACAGACTATGGACTCACCATCCTTGCAGATACTCAACACTGAACTGGACAAGGCCCAGAGGAATCTAACATAGTTGGACCCACCTTGAGAGGAGGGTGGAACTAGATGACCCCCAGAGATCCTTTCCAACCAAAACTATTTTATGATTTTGCAGCAGGGGAACCCACAGCAATGTAAGAATGGAGTTAACATCCTGGCCCATGTTACAGGGCCATATGGGGCAGTCTACAAAATATGTGGCAATAATGCATGTGCCTGTAATGCGTCAGTCGTATTGACTACAGATACATTTATTTCACAGCTTTGAACTCTCATCAGAATGCACTGGGTAACAGCACCGATGCTTCTTTCTCTTACGGGTATATACTACAGCTTATATATATCCATGATAGATAATAAGATCCTGCCTAATACAGCCGTATTAGTAAGCTAGAGATCTGGCAAGCACTGTGCCATCTTTATCAGAAAGCCATTTCTGTGTCCAGGAAAGAGTGGAGAGGAGGGAGAAAGGAGTGAGCAAGACCTGAGGAATAGTCATTATCCAGCTGATTAACAGACTTTCCGACCCACCTGGTGCTTCAATGGTCTGCTCCAGGGGACGTACAAGAAGTAGACTTGCATGTAGATGTGCAGGATAGCACTATGAGAAAGTAGCGCCGCCAGTTATTATCATGTATTATACTTCTGGGGATAATTTCTCTGAGTACACAAGTGAAGGGTACTTCCTATCTGAAGAGCTTTTGTCTATGGCCAGGATAGCACGATTTGGCTCTCTTGGCTTGTGATGTCCCAGGAGAGCCTCTTGGCCCCTTCCAAGATTAAGATCCTTTGTCATTTGTTACAAAATGACAAAAAGCGAAGTCACTGAATGTAAAGTGCATGAGGGGGAGCAGGAATGGCTTTAAATGGGTTTTGTAGTGTTGAAATGGAAGTGTTTTCTGACCTTTCTTAATCCTAATTATTGTTTATGAAAGAACAAGTGCTGCTAAATAAAAGATATACTCTTATTTGTGGAATTAGCTGTAATTACATGCCATTCTGAAATATTTCATAATTTTGTAATTGCTTAAAGTGTTGGTATTTAGTGAACATAATTTACAGTAATTCCTTTATTCTTTCTTTGTCTAACCAATAATCATCTTTGTAATAGGTAATAGAATCGTGAACTGAACAAAACTGTACACGTAAGTGTTCAAAACATTTCTATTTGTCCTTTGTTTCAGTAGGAATCCAAAACAAAGTTAATCTGATCAACGGGGATCAATAGAAAAGTGAGTGAAGATTCTTATTTCTTTGAAGCCAGTGAAGGCAATGAAATAATCCTCCTAAACAATGAAGGCCTTTAATTCAGAGTCTCGAACACTGAAAGGCATTGTGAAGTGGGATTTGCAGCGTTTCTGGTTTTAATTTAAACTGTACAAGCAGGTGCAGTAACGGGAGGTGAATTACTCTTATTACGTTGTTGCAGTAGTATAAGACAAAAACCACAGAAAAGTCCCAGACCTGATTTATTAATGGTTGGAATAGTAAAAAAGTCTTAGAAGAGCTTCCTTCTGTCTTACCCTCCATGTCCCCACCCCTACTTTTAATGTGTCCATCTTCTTCCTTTCTTTGTGATTTCCTTAGGTCTACAAGCTGAAGGACAACTATGTACTTGGGACTCCGCACCTGCGTGAGCTGGCCACCTCTGGAAGCAACGTCAGCCAGTTCTTCAGCCTCCTGCTGCTTGGTGCCTTCACCTGACATGCTGGTAGTGGACGGGGCTGCAGAGGGCCCTTCTGTGAATTTTTGGGGCTGAGGAACACCTAAGAAAATGTGGGACAGGTTCACCACCGTGTCACAGGTGGTTGGTTCATCAGGTGGGTAACACACAGCCAGCAGGGCAGGGACTTGCCATCCAGGACCCCGTCCCACCATTCCCGAGAGAGGGGAGCAGAGCAGGTCCAGAGGTGGCAGCGGGCTTCAACTGAGAGTCCAGAATGCTTGGCATCGCTTAGTGATGAGGAAAGACCAAGGAATGCAAGTTGACAAAGCAGGATCAGGTCTGGTGGCAGCAGCCAGGGTCCTACTCGGCCCGGTTACTAACAGACAGGTCCCGCAGTGAGGTGGCAGGTCTGAGGTCAAGCTGGGAAGTCAGCTCATGGGTCAGGGTCCAGTCCAGCAGAGTGCATGGCCAGGCATGGCTGTGATGGACCTGGAGACAGGCACACCTACAGCATCACTCAGGCAGGGACTCACGGCTCCGTGCTGAACTGAAATGGGGGCCCTGGGCCATGGGCAGGGGGGTGGGGGGGCCACCCAGCCAGGGCTATTAAAGCCTATTAGTCCCCTCAGGGCCTTGATAAGCATATGGGACAGCACAACATCTGGTCAGTAGTCTGAGACCAGGAGTAACAGGTAGATCTTTGCTGGAAGGTGCAGTATTGGGCGGACGACAGGCTGCAAAGAGGGGCCCTCCGGCTCACGCTAAGGCAGCAAACCAGGCTGGCCAAAGGAGAGCACGAAGGACTCCGGTGATGCTGAAGCTGATGGCAGTGCTTTTATGGACAGCAGGAGGATGATGTCTCCACTGTCTACATTTCTGTCTACCACACAGGCTTGTGAAAATGTAACATGCAGTAGGACCCCTGTTGTCAGTCACCATTAACTTGTTTGGGATGAAAAGAGTGATTTCTTAGCAATCTTCTCCTGACTTCTTCTACCTCTTCTCCTGATTCCCTTACTTCATGTTCAGTTAGAGTCTAGGTGGCAAAGAAAATACTAACACTGCATATTTATATTCAATAGTTTTGGATCCATATCTCTTACAGAAGGAATTGAGGATTGATTGTTTGTTATCTGTCTTGATGTTTCAGTTTTTTTGTCTGCCTCTCCTTTTCTTGTAATGTGAGAGGAAGTTCAACATTTGAACCTTGGGTTAAAATGTTTGTCTTGACTCTAAGCTGAACTTGCCGATTTTGTTACTTTATGCTTTTGTTTGTAGAATATAGGGAGGTATAGATGGGCAAAATCAGGCTTACTGTGGGTTCACTGCAATCATCGTGAGGATGATTTCAAATGTATTTAGTTCACATGTTGTCTTTGGGGTTTTCTGTCTACCCGCAAGAAAAAATACTGTCTTCCAATCCACCTATGACCAGGAACTCAGGGACCCACAACCATCAAAGCTGTCACAGAAGATTGGTTTCATGGCATTGGGGGAGAGGCATGATGCCAGAGTATTGTCCTTATCTTCAAATAGCATCTCCCTGAATAAGGTCCTCTTTGTTTCAGGAGCCATGAGTGTGTTTTGTATGCACTGTTCATTTATTTTTTCAGTTGCAAGTTCAGAGATAACAAGGGTTGCACTAATTGCCTAAATAAGATTTGTAATTTAACAAATTATAATGTTCAATAACATAATTTTCTTTGACAAAAACAACACAGGTAGTGCTTTCCTAGTCTGACAGCACTGGGAACTAGAGTTGATTCAGAAGTGCAAGAATGAGATTCTAATAGCGTAAGAAAATAAAAAGTGCTATTTATCACTGTTTGAGTGTCACCAACTTGTTATTTTTATTGTTCTTCAGAATAATGGGATTTATTGAAGCAGTTTATCCTCAAGTCACATGATACATATTATGCATGAAGAACGAAGAGGATTCTAAATAGCAAAACATAGAAAAGCACCTTAAATTTAACAGAAATCCACAGCAAGGAGAGCTACACTTTAAAAACTATCCTATTGCGAGCTGGAGCAAGCAGAAAAGAAGTGCCTATAGAAAAGAAAAAGCTCAGTTATTAAAATCACACAAATTGAGATCTTTGCATAGTTACTTCTGTGGTCAAATGAGAGAATATAATTGTGTATATAAAAGGTTTTCAACAGCTGTCTGTGGAATCAAATAAAGAATTAGATAAACATGCTGGCTGCTATGCATCTGGGATATATACACCAACACTCAATATTCACAAATCGCTAAATGGTTGTTAGACACCTGAAATTCTATTGATTACTAAAGCTCAATAATGTCTGAAAGACTTGTTCAAAAGAGCAGGCAAGCAAACAAGCAATTACATAGTATTGAGACTCTTAGCATATACAAAATTCACTACAATAAGAGCAAACACTCTGACTAGATAAATAACCTTAGTTCAGTACGGCAGCAGCCGTAATAGGAAACCTTTCAAATGGTGATTACATAAAATTAAGGATGATACAGTGAAAAAGAGTATTGTAAATCAGACAGCAGGGAATTTCAAGGATCACAAATCCTTGCCTAATATAAACTACAGCAATAAATTCTAGTATGGATTGTTTCTTTTATAACAATGGTTACCAAGAAAATAGGAATTGTGAGCTAAAATTCCAGGACATTTAAATCATGATAGTCCCTAGAAGTTTAATTGTTTTATTTAGTTTCCAGCTTGCTGAAAAGTGAACACATACAATAGATATAAAACTACTTGTTTGTATAAATTAACATCTGTTTGCTTAGTTTCTATATTAAGTCAGCAAGTAACACTCTTAATGTAGTTATTGTGGTAACTGGAAATAAATAGTTAACCTTATTCCTTCTCTCATAGATTTTTAGTATGACCCTAGTGACACACATTCATGTATCAAGAATTCCATCGAAAACTGTGGAAAGATACCAGTATAAAACTGGCGCGTGAGTCAGTCTCAGCACTTGGCAGAGGTTATTGTCCCCTGGATCTTCTCATTGTTACAAAACACTCAAAAAACAACTGCCTGAAAGATGAGAATAGTAATTTCAAAAAAATTCTTTTAAGATTAACTCCCAGAGTATTTTGCCTTGCTTTTCATCTCACTGGAGTTATTAGTCATCTCTCAGATGGCTTAACAGGGATGGTCATTGTACTGTAACCCTGGGCTCTGATTGTGGGGATGTCCTTATGTCATAATTAGAGAAAAGATATTGCCTCAGAGAAAACTGTAATATAAACATGAACTGCTCTGGCTAGCACTAATCTATTTTGATATGAAGTGATCTGGCATCATGGGAAGCTAAAGAAGATTTTCTTCATGTGGTTTACAAACAAAAGAAGAGCACTGCAAGACTACAGAAAAACACAACTCCAACAATGCTTATAATTTGGCCTGGGGTTGACTCCACAATACCTGCAGGCAATCTCATGTAATGCAAAATACCACTAGTGAAATCCAGTTCTCTGTAGAAGGCAGCTCATAATGGATGTTGGCTAGTCATTGTGCCCTTATGACTAGTTAAATGCCAAAGCAATATTTTGCATAAATTAACCTAGGTTCAGATATATTTCTAGTCAAATACTCCCAAAAGAAAAATTCTTATGTTGCAGACAGCATGTTCCCATCCTTTGAGAATGGTCCCCCCCAAAAAGGCTAGAGGAAAAGTTTCATTTCTGTTCTTAGGATTAAAATTTCACTGCCCTTAAAGTCTTCAACAGGTCCTGTGCAAAACTGGAACTTCAACTCTGTATCCTTCCATAGGAGGTGCTGATGGGTAAACAGTTTCTGCAGTTTCCCCACAGAATGACAATGGTTTGGGACCCGCCTGTGACTACTTTGTTCAAAGAGGAATGAGGATGACAAGTGTACAATTACGCAATGTCACCTGATGCCACTGGCTGTGTGATACAGCTGATTAACTGTGAACATAGGTTATAGATGACGCCCATGAATTGTTCTGCAGTTCTTCAAGAAACTGTAAGTGAAGATTTGGACCCGTTATTTATTGGCCTTGAATACTTCCACAAGATATTCTATTACGTGTCTTATTCAACATACTTTGGGGCTTCAGCTAAAGTGGAGCCATTCCTGGAATAAGATAGAAACATTAGTAGTAGCAGCTCTAAAGCCTCTGCAGTGAGGCAAGAAAGAAGCATAATTTCTATGACTCATGGGATTGCTTTATACAGGACTGGTTGTACTGGGACTTGCTGCCGAGCAGTAGTGTCTGAGGTAACCCCTCAGGAGACACAGAGTTATGGCTTTCAATACATCTTCTGTTTAGATGATGGCAACATTGTCTGATACTAAGGGCACATAGAAAACTCACCTCTTTTATTTTCCTTTTATATAATTGGAGCTAATGAAAATGTGAGGAGGTGAGCAATTTCTTTGCAGAGAGTTTCTTGTTTAGTTCCATTACATCAATAAGAAAAGAGGTATTAAAATATATTAAAAGATAAATATGACAATTTTTCCCTCTGTTTTTGCTGCGTGCTTTTCCTTCCCTGTGTCTGTCATTCAGGCAGCAAAGACTTCATGTAGAGAAGGTGCCTTTTTGTATTGTCAATGTCTAAGAAATAGTAAGGTATGAGCATAGACATTAAATTAATATGAAATTTTAAATATTGTATTTAGGATGGTGGAACTGTACCACATGTTCTGCAATAAATTAGTTAGTTATATTCCATTTATGTATTACAATTCCAGGAATGCACTTCCACCCATTCTTATATTTTTCTATCAAACATTTCAGAGCAGGGCCTTGACAAAAGAGAATTAAGTATTGCACTGCTGGATAGTCTCTTCTTTTCACAAACCAAGGAATTATATTTCTAACAAGTCCTCAAGTGAACTTGTGATACTGAATTTTGCTGGCCACCCTCGATTCCTGTGTTTTCACCAAGGAATTGTGGAGAAAAAGGGAAGCATGTCCTCCTCAAAACCCTCCTCTGTGACTGAGCCCAGTGTCTGGGTTCCCAGTTCTCACTTGCAAAGCCTGGCAAGGTTCAGTGTTCTTCCTGTGTGGGTTTTTTTTAGCAAACAAAGCTGATCTGCTCTCTACTACAAATAGCTGCAGATGGTAATAATAGCACTAGTAAGCAACCAGGTGAACGCCAAACCTTCCCTGAAATGCCCCAGCCTCTGCTGCTGAGGAGGCTTGCATGCAGCACCATCTGTCAGGGGTGTCCATTTATCATTAACCAACTGGGGAGACAAAATGAGCTCAAATGCCACCAGAAAAAAGACAACAGCTCTGTTTTAAAAGCTGTACGTTTGTTTCAAGGAAAATTTGTGAAGAGAAAGTAGGACTAAAAGTATTAAATAAATAATTTGCTCTGAGTCAGATTCTGCTGTTTACTCACACAGAAAAGTACTTTATTTAGCAGCTGACTGAGCATTTCATGTGGAGCGAAATATTATCTGAACCAAGAGAAAAGATCAGAAATTTGCATTATGTTATGGGAAATATCGAAAACTGTTTAACCATGGGAGAATGTGGTTAGAAGGCTTCCAGTAATGGTGGATAGGTCACTTCATCTTAGTGTAGTCTATGCAGAAGGACTGTTTGAAGAGCTTACTACCCCATTTCTAAGAAGTTCCCTGTTGCCGATATTCAAATGATGATTTTCAGAGGCTTAAATCTCAGCCAAGCTTAAATAAATTTTCAAAGGGACAGCAGGCCCCGGACTGGTCCCCTGCTGCATTCCTGCTCCAAAGCACATTTGAGGATCCTGTAAGAGTTAATACCAAGCAATCAGTAAGAAGAAATGCATATAATACATACAAATGCAGGGTAACATAAGTTATAGAAGATCCTAGGAGGTCTCCAGTCCAGCCTCTTGCTCAGAGCAGGGTCAGCTATGGGACCAAATCAGGCTGCACAGGGCTTTATCCAGTTGGGTCTTGAAAACTTCCAAAGACAGAGTCTGCATAGGCTTTCTGGGCAACCTGCTCCACAGCTTGACTGTTTTCAAGGTGATAAACTTTTCCTGATATCAAATCCAAGATGGCATATTTTTTTGTGGCTTTTATTCTCTTGAATGACTGAAGAGCTTCATATGAAACCATTCTTTGTGCAAAAGAAGTGTTAGTTCCCTGCGCCTTGTTTTGTGTAGGGTTTGATTGAGGGCATTTTCAAAAAATGTGCATTAGTCTGGGTCTGCCAAATGAAGTAAATGGATATTTAGACACATGGGACCTTTGGGTACATCTAGGCTAGGACGGAGGTAGCAGAGGTTCTGAGGATCTTGACCCTGAAGGACGTACTTGAAATCTGCAGTAGGTATCCCAGGCCTTTTGCAGCTTTTTTCCTGTTGTTAGGTAAGTAAGGCTTATTCTCAGTAAGAACATTCACAAGTTTTGTGGGGCTGGCACTCTTAAGAGCGTGTTTGTGATATGAACAAAGAGAGTTTTAGAAGCGTTGATAGCTTGTGTATTTTCAGTTTCGCGATGGGAATCACATTAATGAGAACATCTGACTCAGAATGTTAATGCTTATTCTCATATGAGATAAAACAAGTAGACAAACTGATAACAGCATCATAGTCGTGTAGCTGATCTTTTCTCTTTTACTTTTACACAATGCACTATTTCCAGGGAAAACAACAACAGCTATAAAACTTCCTCTGGACAGTTAATTAATAAATCTATATCAATTAACTTTAAAACACTGTTAACTACAAAACCAGAAGTTTAAATCAGCCATAAATTCAATTGTATATTCCATCCCCACCAGCCACATCGTGACAAGCAGTTTCTAAGGATTGCTAACAGGGGCTGATATGGAGGGTTGGAGACATCATATAGCACATTAACTCTAGTTCAGTGTTGCCACTGAACAGCACATGAAGGATAAAGAGCATATGAAAACCTGAATTAAAACTTTTAGATTCTTACATAGCAGCCATCATGTCTCCCTTTGTACTACCCCTCGTTGTCAAATCCTTTCACAACCAGTCCTGTACACATTCTTCAGGGAAAATTGCACTCAGCCACTTTTGCAGTTAGAAAATGTGGTGTGCCAGGTACTTGGGAAGCAGGCAGTTAATCTGACCCATCAGTGCTTGAGAGGCAGCCACTACTTGGCCATTCAGCACATAAATGACTCTGGATGCATCTGGGTTGGCAGTGCAAGCAGGGGTAGGCACGGGACAGCGGAAGAGTAGAAAGTACTGCTGTGGGGAAGTTACCTGGACGGGAATATGGCACATACAATGAGCTATTACCGTATGGACGAATTATACTCAAAGTAGAGGACGTGGGTGACCTGAGGTGATGTGGCTGTGGCTAAGGGGGATAGAAGATACAGGGAGGAGCTGCAGATGCGTATTAGTGGATAAGTTGCCTTTACCGACACACCCGCAGACCTGGGCTGGGTAGCATGGGTCCCTTCTGCCCTTTGTCAGTGAAGGGTATCTGTACGCTCCAGCATAAAGAGCGTGACTGGATGATAAACTGACAAGAAATGCTACTTTTACTGTAGCCCTAACCACCCCTTTTCACGTTGCTTGCCGTACTACAAAATAGCTACGAACAGCTTTACCTGCATTTTCCTGAACTTTCCTTCCAATTCACTTACCAACAGTGTTGAAAGGACCCACTAAAAAGGGTGTTCTGATTGAAGTGATAATGTTGACTGTGGTTCATGGTGTTTCTTTACAAAGGCTCTAGGTTCAGGAATATATAAAATATGGCTTTTTTCTTTGTCAGCCAGGAATCACGTGGCTTTCAGATGTGGTTTAATTTAGACCCAGTCCTGAATTCCCTTTTGGGTCAAAATTTGAATAATAAAAAATGGGTAATAATAAATGGGTATTTTGGTCATGCAAGGGTTGTTAATTTGCCCTCTGGATGTCTGGACTGGCAGCTTCTGAAATGTTGATTTGGGATATAAGTTCCATAAAGAACTTTAAATTTAGAGTATTTTCCCCTTACCATATCTATCAAATATTTTTTGCTGTGGGAAAGAAAAAGCTATCAGAAAATCACAAGCGATTAACATATTGTTAAAATCTCAGTTCTGAAAGTGGAAATAAACCATGAAAGCTCACCCCCAGAGCATTAAACCCACCTGTAAATACCTACACATTTCATTCCTGAAACTTTTATTGTTTTCCAAGTAGGAAGAATATCTCACTTGCTCCAGACATCATAAATTTTAAGACACAGCCACGGCCCCATTATAATGTACCTTCCTAAAGCTTGGTCTTTTCTCCGGTATTTTTTCCTCTTGCTTGCCCAAGTTACAATGTATTTTGAGAGAGAAAGGCAGTAACAGACAACTGTCTTTCTGTAAAATATAGTGAGGTTATTCTGTACAAATGGAATGAACCTCATTTTTTCATTTCAGATCAAAGTAGAAATCTTTTGAAGTTTAGCTATTTGATAAAAAAAGGGCTTTATAACAAGCAGATATAGAAGTTAATAGGACATAGAGATATTTTATTAAACTGCAAACCATTATTAATATTGCAGTTTTAACTTGAAAGAAATATGTGAAATGACACCGGAAATTAATTAGATTATTTCATCATTCTTTTACATTATAAACTTTGATACACTTGCATAGATATATAGGTACATTGATAAAAAGACACAAAGACAAACAGAATTTTAATGAGTGGGGAGCTTTTATCTACTATCACTTTGTGACTTAATTTTTTCTGTTTATACTGCCTATTGATTCCAGTTGAAACCTGCTGTTTTAATGTTGTTATTGATATTCTCTCTGGGTTTTCTTCTAATTCTGGCATTGATATTACCTTGATCGGATTTAGTTTATTTGAATTGCCTGTAGGTTTCAGTCTCCGGAGTTTTTCACTGCTTATAGACATGCAAAGATAAAACCCCTCTTTTTATCTAAAAATCCTTGAGAGACTCTGAAAGATACAGCCATTTTCTGAGAACATTAAAAAGAAAGAGACAACAATCAAAAGGAATATACTTCTCACCCAGACTATTCAAGACGTCATTTCTCTACACCCTGCGTATTCTTTGACATGCACAGGCTTCTCATCTAGTCAGTTCTATTTTACATTTGGAAATGATATGTGGAGAAATTGGTTTGTCATAAAGTCACGAATGGTTCCAAGCTCCGTGTCACAGGCTGCACCTTCACCAGACCTTCTCTGGTCCTGGCTAATTTGGGAAATGGACTTGTGTAGTGCTCCATGTTATTTATTTTTGCACCCTGGTGAAAAAGTAGGCTTTAACACATTCTTCAAACGTAAAAGAAAATCCCCCTTCCCAATGAGCGAAGTCAATGTGTGAGGGTAGGTGGGGTGAATGAGGGAAAACTTACTATGTGTTTGGGCTAGAGGTGATTTCTGTACGTTGTTCCTTTAAGTTGCTATTTGGTAGATGCCCCATCCCTGGAAACATTCAAGGTGAGGTGGGACAGGGCTCTGAGCAACCTGATCTACTTGAAGGTGTCCCTGCTCACTGCAGGGGGGGTTGGACTAGATGACCTTTAAAGGCCCATTCCAACCCAAACTATTCTGTGATTCTATGATTTCTGCAATTGTCCTGTGGCTCTTAGAAAGAAATAAGAAAAATAATACTTCAATTTAAAAAAAAAGTTCTAAATGTTTTACCTTTCAAATTGTTAAGTTTTCTTTCTTGTAAAAGTAAAACAAAAAAGGTAGAGTACTCATACCTCACCTTTCTGCTTTTTTATCTCTCTGTCTCTAATTTGTTTGCTTTTTTCTTTCTCTTTGTCTTTTTTTTTTTCTTTCTCTCTCTTTTCTTTTGGCTCGAGTTCAGTCTTCATTCCCTTTTTGTTTTGTTTTGTTTTGTTTTTGTTTTTTTTTTTTCTCTCCCTGCTTTCTTCTTCCTGTAGGCCTATAGTTTATTTTCTTCTCTTTGTTCTGACTCCTTTGTCATCTAACAGTATGCTTTTTTGGAAATAATTATTTTGCAGGAAATAATGAACATTTTCAAGTCTGTAATTAAAGCCAGGTAAAGACTATGAATATATGTGTAAACATCTGCTGTGTTTGCACGTGATTTAGTTCCTCTGTCCAGCTGTCACAGGCTAGTTATATTAACATTTTTGACATCCTATAGAATTCTTTAAGATCTAACAGTCAGCTTGTGCAGTGTAGGGTATTCATAAACAGGAAGAAGGCTGAGAATTGTTCTCATGGTTTAACACTGAATCATCCTGGTGTCACCATAAATTTAATTTTTAATAACATTAATAGGGAATGGTAATAGAAAAGTGAATTGGAGAGTGTGGCAAAAAAAAATATTATTCCTCTAAGGCAGAGAGTGGTGGACTGTGATGGGCTGTTGGAAAGCAGCACAGAGGGAAAGGAAGCTCTGTTTGCCTTTCACTATGGTCTTCCCCATGGATAACCTGCACAGGGCCATCAGCACCACTCTCTACAGCCTGTATGGACCCTATTGTTGGAGTTACTGTGCTTCTGACAGCAGAAAGGAAAATGGGTTGTAGTGGCACCTCTCAGGCCTGCATGGGGAATGACAGAGCAGGAGAGAAGTTTCTCACTTGGGAAACCTGAACCACATCTCCTCAAATCTTATAGCTCCTCTACCTCCTGCTCATATCTCCAAACACTTTTCCTTTGAAATCCTACAGCGTCTTGCAGCCCAGAGTCCAGGCTCCCCCATCTCAGCTCTCCATTCCATCAAATCACTTTACTACTCTCACTTACTCAGAGTAACCCTTCTCCTCATTCATCCTGGGACTCTCTTTCTTCTCCTAACTTTTCTTAATCTTTCTCCTGCAAATTTCTTTCTAGTTTCTGCCTCAGCCACGAGATCCTTCTGACTCTTCTCACGCTGGATTTCCTCCATCCTTCAGCCCGCTGTCAGACACATGCACCAAACTCTTTCCTTCCCATGTCGCTGAAGACATAGCTGAACTTCTCCCCACAAAGTTATGTCCTTCTTCCAGCACTACAGTCACCCTGGGAGCCTTTTACCCCAGGGATCTGATATTCTTTAACAATTTTTGGGAACGTGCAGTTTTGCTGCCATAACAACTCATGCATTTGATGCCAGCCTTCACTACTGCATTCCTCTTGGTCACTGCAAATAGCAGTGCCTTCCTGACCTTCCCCCCCCCCACCCCCTGCCCCGAAAAAGCACACTGCTGGCTGATTTTCTCATCAAAAGATGAATGGCAAAGTAGAATATGTATCCCAGCTTCCCCAGGCATGGTAGCCCTGTGATTAGTGAGTTTCCTGACGAGAAACATCTCAAGGTCTTGTAAAAGAGCAAGGCTTATAGGACTATTAGTGAGGTGGAGAGATGTTGTGGCCTTTGGGATATGTGTAGCTCTATTGTAGCTCTTTGTTCTTCATTCTGTTCCAGTTTTCTGTGTAGGGGTAGCCCCTCTCCAGAATGTGTTCAGGCAGGCATGTGCATGTACCTTGGCATCCCTGAAACTGGGATTCTGTGTGGTTGTTGCAAGGCAATGACCTTCTCACAGTTCCAACTAGGTATACAAGCCATAGGCAAG
Source organism: Pandion haliaetus (assembly GCA_013401275.1). Taxonomy (NCBI): domain Eukaryota; kingdom Metazoa; phylum Chordata; class Aves; order Accipitriformes; family Pandionidae; genus Pandion; species Pandion haliaetus. Next base: position 42,515 of record VYZV01005701.1, on the reverse strand, counting down.
AGTGACTAGAATCTGTTGGAAAGGTGTCATGCACACATTTTACAAGAAAATCACAAATGGCCCACATATATTTGCCAGAATTGCTGGAGGGACTTTTGGCTGAGGTGGCTGCAAAACAATAAAAATGCAAAAAAGTGAAATGCTGTGAGCAAAACATGGGGGGTCATTTTGCGCTTACTAAAAATAGGGATGATGGTGAAAGCGCTGCTGTTGTGTTCACTTAACTCCTCGTGGGTCAGATTTGCTTCTGATGAGGAACACAGACGGAAAAAAAAATTAATAAAATGCAAGTTTTATCCCAGGAACTTTTGTGTAGACAAAAACCATGCTGTGTAGTCATTGGGAAATAATAGAAAAGGAGGCAAGCAATGTGCACTTGAAGGAGTATGTCTAAAAATCAACAAACAGGAGGAAAAGACTGTTTTCTTCCTTAGAAACTTTATCCATATCAGGAGGTGACAAGGAAGCACTGGGGAACTGAGAGAATGCCCCTTTTCAGGAGTTATGGAGTCAAAGTGAGGTGGTATCTCACATTGAAAGTGCCATGCCATTTCAGACATAAGTGAAGGTAATGATATTCAAAAACATTTTTGAAGCAGGCCATAAAAACTGCTCGTTACATTGACTAAAAGGAGGACAAGACATGGCTGAATCCTGCAGTATCGCTTTGCCTGGGAGACTGGAGTTGATGAGACTCAGTATTTTCTCAGTAAAGATTTTGACTTCATTTTGAGAACATCCATACAGAGGTCCCGTAACCAGTGGGTAGCAGATAGTAAGGGACGATAGTGGAAGTGTGCACGAGTGAGATTTTCACTTATCCTCCCAGCCTTTGGGACTCAGACGGATACGCCATTATCCTTGGTTACACGTTTTGAGCTCATTTAGTCTTTGATTTACTGTGGGAATGAGTTCCACAGCTGAACTGTGCATTTTGATAAAACCAGTTCTTTCTGCTACCCGATAATTTCTGTAGATGCCCCCTTACTCTTCTGTAATAAGAAAGTGGATGATCACTTTTTATTCACCTTACCCATCCTCTTAATGATTGTGTAGACAAAGCTACATCTTTTCCAGGCTGAAAAGTCTGCTAGGTACTCTTTCCATACTGGAATAATCTGATCATCTTTGCTATTCTCTAGCTTTTCTAGTTTGCTCTTTTGAATACTACACACGGCATTCCACATGTGGGTTTAACATGTGTTTACAAAGCATTATAATGACATTTTCTGTATTGTCTTCTGTTCCATTCTCAATATTATTGATAGTCTCTGAGCACAGTGTATATATAAATATGCACAGTAACTTCAGGATCTCTTTTTTGAGATCCTGACTTTAGATGTTTCTAGCAATCAACTAAGAACTAATGTAAACTCTCTCCTTGTGTATAGATATATTTTTCCTATGTGCATAACTGTGTTTATTAAGACCTGATTTCATTTGACATTTTAGAACCCAATTAGTCAATGTAATGAATTTTCCATTTCAGATTTTGCTATCCTGTGTCTGTGTCTTCACGGAACTTGATTTTTCCTCCTTTCTTCTTTGTCCTGCTGTCTTTCAATTCACTTATATATATTTAACGACATGTATCTCAGTACAGGTCCATGTTCATCATTGGTAAACCTTTGACTGGTTCACCTGACAAACTTCTGAGAGTGAACATTTATTTCTAGTCTTTGTTTATTCTCCTGCAACTAATTATTTTTCAATGAGAGGACCTTATCTTTTAACCCAGACCAGCTTAGTTTCTTAAAAAGCATTTGGTGAGAGACCTTAAAAAAACCTCAGGTGTGCTCTATCAAGAAGATTACCTTACCTCCCTACTCACTGACTTCTTCAATAGTTTTGGGAATCCCAACTTCTTTATGAAGTGTAACATATTTCATTTATCCTTTCAACCACTAATTCTGTTTCTTACTAAAGTTTCTACCAATTTGCCCACTTGGGCAATCAGATTTATTGCTCTGTAGTTTCTGGAGTAATTTTTAAAAAATGATGTCATATTTGCTGTCTTTTCTTCCTTCAGAACAGAGGTAAGTAAGTTAAACAATAGGTGACATGCTTGACTTCCAAACTCTTTTCTGAGACCTGTTCGTTCTCTGACTTGTCATATTTCTTTTCCTTTTCTTTATTTTGTTCTCGAAATTTCTAAAATGATAGTCCTGTTTGGGGCTTCCTACCAGTTTTACATCACTGTCCACTGACTTTCAGGAAGCTGCTCAGGTTTTGCTGGTGTGTCAGAATACCAACAACCTGTAACACATGGAAACTCTTGTCTCTAACCATTCCCTCTGTATCTGCATTATTTACTTGCTCATCTCTGTTTCATTGTAATTTCAAAAGTTAATTGCCAGCTTCCTAATAGGTAAACAGTTAATCTCAGGTTGGCAGGCATTGAATGAACTCATCTCAGACTCTACAGCACTAAAATAGTCTGTTGCAGACTGGTTGGCAGTATTTATTTGCTGACTGGCAGTTAAATATTTAGTTGTTGGATTCACTAACAATTAACTGTATCACACAAAAATGTTGAATAGCTTTTAATTTTCATATCAATTTACTTTTCACTTTTGTCTGTATTCTGCTTCTTAAGAAGAGTTAGAAGCCTCAGATATATCGAATCCAAGACAACTCTAGAGTTCTGGCAGCTTTTAATGAAGTCAGAAATATGCTATACTCCAAATATTCTCAGACTTGTAAATATCTTCTCTCATTACTTTCAAATTTTCATGCAAAAATAACCCAGTCTGAGATGATGTTACAGCATTAAAATCAAAAGGCATTATGAGCGGTGCCAGGCACCTTTGCTGAGCTTTGCTTTTGGAAGGATCACAGAATCAGAAAGTTGTTTAACTTGGAAGGCACTTCTTCAGGTCACCTAGTCTCTGCTCAAGCAGGGTCAGCTAGAGCAGGTTGCCCAGGACTGTGTCTAGTCAGGTTTTGAATAAGTCCATGAGTGCTTTTGTTGGTCTTGCCTTTGCCTTCAGTTCTCCCTCTGCTGGCTGCAAGGCAGGATGGAAAGGTGTGAGTGCAAGGAGGAGGAATTATCTGGAGTGCAGAGCTGGGGAGGAGGAGGAGGGATGAGGAAGGGTACAAGAGGCCTTGGTATGAGCAGAAGTGGAGACTACAGCTGAGGATGTGGAGGGGAAAGGCAGATGTCTAGCAGATAGAAAAAGTAGAGGCAGGATTCTAGGGAGCAATAAACAGAAAAAGCAATTTTAGAATATTCCCTGTCCGGAACCTGTCATGGAAACTAGATGTTTTAACCTCTCCATTTCCTGTGGTCAGTGAATAGGCTTGAAACCCACTGGTTAAAGTGTGCGTTGTATCAATTTTTTAACAGTTAATCAATATATTCGATCTACTATCACCAGCACTTTTGCTGTTAGCTCAATTGGAGAGGTCTACCTTGTGATTCCAGAAGTCCAAACCCTGATGGTGGCCTGAGTATTAACGCTAACATAGGTTTAAACAGCATATGTTTCATTGTTACAGTCCTTGAAAATCTGTGTGAAAAGAGCATTGAGTCTGTAAAGTCAGAAAGACAGATACTTGAAACTGCTCAGCCTAAGTACGGGCACTTGCTCCTACTTTTGTCTTTTTCCGTAACTATTATGCTGCAGCCTTTGAAGACAAGGTCAGACACAGGAGAGGCAAGACAGAGCAGAACTGTGTGACCCATACCTCAGTGACTGCCAAAGATGTCTTCTCTGAGGATGAATCAGGTTTGGGTGCCTGTTGTCTGTAACATCTGTTCCTCGCATACTGCAGTAAATCAGGGCAGGGGGATGCAGAAGAAAGCAAGCATAGCCTTACAGCCAGGGAATGTGAATGTCTCTGCCTCTACCAGAAACTTATAGGAGATATGAAGAGTGACATGTAATCATTCCAGTTGAGCAAAAATCCTGGCTTACTCACACTCTGTGGATACCTATGCAGGACTCAGAAGCCAGATTTGTGGAATTGTTATTTCTGGAAATTGAAGTAAAATTGACTGTTCTAACCCTGGTTTTGAACACTGAGGGGGGAAAAAAAAGAAGGAAAGAAAAAAAAAGAAAGAAAGAAAGAAAAAAAAGTAGGATCAAAATCTCTCAAGTGAGCTTATTGGATCACATTTTGACTATTTTTGCCTGAGATTCCCCACCTGTAAAAGGGTGATAATACTTTTCCTCTTTTCATACAGAGACTGTAAAGAAGTGTAACTAATTACTGCTCATGAACACAGTTATGCTCACAAAGGAAGAAATTGCTCTGTATATAGTATGTATTTGATTGCTTTTGCTGGTATCATGCATGGAGCTGAGCACTGAGAAAAGGATTAATTCAACGTGACTGTATCAATCTAAAAGTTAGGCATTTAGTCTAAGTTCATGTCAACACAGCAATCAGATGATTCATCCTATTCCAAGCAGACACTTAGACAGAACAAATCACCCTCTGTAGGTGCTGGACTGTCTGTCATTGATTGCAGAGATGACTAGTTCAGACCAGATACCCAGGTTTAGGAGCTTGTGGTGTGAGTGAAGGTCAATAACTACTGTGAACAAATACCCATGATTTGGGAACTGGACAAACTGGTTTTGGCTATAACCTTTCACATTAAAATTTGATGGAGTTGTAGGCAATTTAAAGAAAAGGCCTTGTTTTCTGCTGGGTAATATAGCTGGGGGAATTGCTCTCTGGTGCAGTTACAAACTAATGAACGAAAAAGGTGGAAATAAAAAAACCGGTATTTCAATCATGTAGAACTTCTGTAAACAGGATCAAAGTGTTTCAGCTGTTTGACTGTGATGATGAGGTGGGCGTCTTAGGCCTACAGTCTAAAGACACATTCCATCATATATTTTTACACCATTAGAAATTATCATTTTATATTTGCTGATGTTAAAGCATATAAAAAATCAGTCTATTAGCTACTGTGTATCGTTACAGAATGTATGTTACATATAGACTGAATATCATGTCTGATGATGGCGAAAGTCTGTTTGTGTCTAATACTGTTGCCTGGAGAAATTGTTCAAGAGCTGCTCATCCTTGTGGAAAGATTACTCTGATATCAGTGAGACTTATCTGCTGTGTAAGTGCCAGTTGAGTTGTAAAGCTTCTCTAGGGCATTTTATCAGGTGTTCTTACTCAGCAACAATGAGTTTCTCTATGAGAAGAGAAAGAGCTGAGAAACAATGCTTGGTTCTTCCAGTTAAAATAAATGGATCTGATAAAAGTTGTGGGTTTGGGTTTTTTTTTACTTTTTTTGTGTGATGCAAAGTATACCCACCCCTCTTCTTTGCTGTCACACAGGTATTGAAACATATAGCATTTGTTTTACTTAGTTTGTTCTCTCCATTAATGCTGAATCTTCAGAGAAAAGAAAAAAGATGTGCTAAAAAGGATCTCCATTTAAAGAACTGGTTTTCTTGTTCTTATGCCAACAATTTCATCTTGGAAATTCTTCAAATTCTGTCCTCAGACAGATTTATATATGGGCTATTCACATATGTTTCAGTGAGAGTTTCACACTTTTATCTTACAGAAGAATTTGACCTCTGGGGTTTGCCTCTCTTAGGAATAGTTTAGGAATATTAGCTGTATTATGCCCTGAAAATATTTCATGCCCATTGCTGCCTGAATGGGAGTATTTCAGGAACCACTTTGTAAGAGACTGAAAGTGGATTTGTAATCCTTTTGAAATCTTTCCTTTTTTGATGTCTATTTGTTAATCAAGTTGAAAACAAAATGTAGAAAAAGTTGAGACCCTTACAGTAAAATACAGGGCTGTTAGCTAGTGATTGAGAGTGGAAATGGAAGTCAAAAGATAAAAGTTCTGTTATAGCCTCAATTACAGATTTTGTCTAGGGCTTGGGAAATATCCCTTAGGACCTGATCTCTTCCAGCTTTTGTAAGTGGAAGGAAGAAAACCACATTTTTTTACAGCTGTTTTTTCAGCTATCAAATGAGGTGCTAAATCTTCCCATCTACTGGTGTGTGAACGTTTTTAGATCTCTATTTGATTTACTTTGAGAGTCCTGAGTAGGTAGAGTTCTGGCCCCCTTGGTATTACTTTTGTGTATTTTTGTACTTTTGTTCTGTAAGTTGTTTTATCAGTGTAATGGGATTGTTTGCAATTCTTTTACTGCTTGTGAAAGAAGGCATCACAATCAAGCTTTAAGTAGGTGTTATTATAGTAACTGGGGTTTGTCCCTGTTGCTCTTAAATGTCTATGTAGTTCTACGGAAAGCGGAGGGAGAGATGTTTCTTTAAAATTTTTGGGGAAAAAGAGCTGATATGGGCATAATAATAAAGCAGAGAAAAGAAGCAGCAAAGAAAAAAGGAAGCTGAAACCACTTCTTGATTTTTTTTTTTTTCAGAATTTTACCGCCTCTTTTCCAGCTAGCAAAATAAACAATTAAAGGCCTTTCTGTTTGATATATTATTCAAGTTAATGAGCAAAAGCACGTTTGTTACTCTCATAACGGAGCTGAGAGAAGGAAATCTGTTTCAAACTTGTCATTGTTTGATGCAAGGCTGAGGATTAATATTCTTATTTCAGATCAAGAGTATCCCATTTCAGTACAACAAGTTGCTATTTTGTGAACTTATGTTATGCAGAAATCAGAGTGTTCACAAACAGGATTACATAAAAATAATAAAAGATATGAAACAAAACCAACTCAGTTATTTCTGATCTAACTTTTGTGTAATAAATCCTAAGAAAAAAAAAACCACCACAGAACACCCCATAAAAATGTGTAGTAAGCCTATACAAAATTGAGAAAATGAATTAAAAATGTTGATGCAACATAAAATGTATAAAGAAATAATTGTTGCAGCCACAGTATGTGTTGGATTCTGTCTTTTTCTGACCTACTGGGTTCCTAATACTTCCATAAACTCCCAGATAGTGGACTTCAAATTTTGTGCTAATTGAACCTTTAACTCTCCATGGCCTTCAGAGACTTTTGTGCGCCCTTAATATCAACATCTAAAGTCACACAAGCACAAGCTGTACTTTCTAACATGGTTCTCCCACTGGTGGTCGCATCAGCCAGCCGTGGTTTCCAGATTCTGCTTTGGGAACAGCCACTCTAAAACACGCATGTGATTTTTGTAGAAAATGGGAAAAAACCCACTTCTGTTCAATTAGTTATGCAGGTAGTAACTGAGTATTCAAAGTTTCATTCAGATTTAGAAAATCTTTTCCACTTTGTTGTTTATCCAATAGGATGGTGGAAATGTGCCAAAACTTTTTGGTGGCTAAATTTCAAATTATATTGAGCTATTTAAATAACAGGATTTTTTTTCTTTTTTTTTTTTTAAGATATGGCGGACATCTATTAATGACATCTAACTCCTAAATGTTATTTCTGCCATCTCCTGGTGTTCCTGGACTGTTGAGTTCTGGCTTGAGTTTTAATTTGTTAATCTGCACAATATTTGAAAGAGCAATCTATAGCTAATTGCGTATCTTGCCAGAAAAACTGTAGCATGTCTGAAAAGTTTTGAATTGAGTTTTTGGAACTCTTCCTTTTTCTGTGCTATCTTGCTTTCTAATGCTATTTTTGTCACATTACTGATGCCAATAGAAGTCTTTCCATGGTATAGTAACATCTTCCCTTGGCAACAAGGTTTGGGACTGCACTGGTCAACAGAGTTGAAATGCAAGTAATATTAATAACTCTAATTACCGTCCTTATAGGCTAAATGGAATGGAAGGATTCCCAATTCCTCTTTGGAATTTATAATAATTTACCTGCCAGCTGACCTGAAGCATCTAGCCAGACCACTATTATAAATGAGCGTCTCTTATCAGTGTTTGCTTTGTGTGGGATGAAGGAATTATTTACCATGAGTGCTTATTGATAATGGTGATTAGGCTGCATGTCCTACTTCTGTGGAGAAGCTTACAGACGGGAATTTTACAGTAAATGCACCTGTGAGCTCCAGAAGTTACATCAAAGCACCCAAAATGTCCCTGCTCCTGTGACATGTAAATCACCAGAGCTGTCCCCATTCCAGCTTCCCTCAAGCTCAGACAGCCACCCAATCTGGACGGGAACTTTTGACTTTGAGAATCTTAGGGCTGATAAAACAGTAGAAAGTGTCCACTGTGCCTAGCAGCTTTTGTGTTGTTCCCCTTATCCTTTTCTTTATATGCAGTAAAATACCGTGTAAATAAAATTTGTATTTAATATGTTCTGGCTTGAGGGTTTTGGGGGTTTTTTTGGTACTGCTTGTAACATGTCCCTAAGGTTCAGAGTACACAGTAATTTAAATTTATTTGCGTTGTCTGCAAACCCCTAATTTTTATGTAAGTGCAAGAACAAAGTGTTGGTCTCATTAACCCCTTAATTAAGTGTAACTACCAAGTGTTACTGAGAATGGGACACTATCAAGCAAAACTCTCCTTGTTATAATCCCTCAAAGATGTATACCTGGGTGCAAAGTAAAAGGGTATAAACCAAAAGGTGTAATAGTATTCCAGAATAAGAAGCCCAGAGAAAATAATCACTGTCATGTAAAAGCAGAGCTGGGCATAATCCATAATACTAATGCTTTTTATATGTAGGTTACTGTATGTGAAATGCTACAGTAATTGCCTCCTTAAAGTATTATCTTGATTTCTCATGTAAAAACCAAGCTGTATACAGTAGCATGAATAGATGCAAATGGTCCTTTTTTCAGCATGTCGGTGGAAATGATCATGCCAATTATCTTTTGCTCTTGAGCTGAATTTAGTTGTTATACAGCATGTTTTTGTAGCGTGTCTGGTGGTGTCACAGAGGATTTCCATCCAGAGACAGCATGCGTCTTTTTCTAGGGCTTATGTCAAAACCCAAGTTATTGAGACAGAAATTCTTCCAGTACATGGTGCTAGAGAACTCTTACTCCATTTGATTAACAGCCAGGTAAGCTTCTGAGGATTTCCTTAGGAATTACAGTTCTCTGCTTTCTTTGGAGTGCTGCATCCCTTGGAGCTAATGTCACCTGCGGATGGGCAGCCAGGGAGCGCAGGTTGGAGGAACAACTGTCTCGCAGGAACCAGCAGTGCAACTGAGAATTAAGAACATGCTGTTAAAGGGAGCTTACTTGTTTCTAATGACCTATATAGATTATATTGCCTCACTAGGGAGGGCGACATAAATCCCTCGATAGAAACTTGCCTCTCTTGAGAATTAATATCCCACCGTAGGTATCCAGGCCTGTGAGTGTGTTTGTGTGCATAAAGCTGAGTGGGTGCACAAGGGCTCCGATCTTGATGTCCTTAATCTTGTAAACGCAGGTGAAATGTATTGGTGACAGTGAGAATTAAGGGCTACAAACCTGACTCTGAAAATTGCCTAACCAGGTACCTTTCCCAAAGCTGACTGAAGTCAAGGGGAAGTGTTTTGCATCAGGCTCACGGTTTGAAAAAAGAAAGGTGACATGTTGGTCATTTGCTTCTTCCTTCAGGCAGTTTTATTTAACATACTGCTGAGAAGAAGCATTGCTGGGGTTAAAATTAGAAAGATCACTTTTGCAAGAGATTCTATCCCAATTTATTTTGGGACTTGGGATCTGCCATTCATTCTTTTATTCGTTCGTTCATTCATTCGTTATCGATGTTCCAAAGTAACAGCCCAATGGCAATTCAGCAGCTTTTGTAAGGCTTTTCATCCCATGTCTAAGACCAGGCATGGGAAAGTCCCAGACGGGTATGCATTCCAGAAGCCACGTTTGTGTGAACATGGCACAGCTGGAATGATGAGGCCTCTTGCAGCACATGTCTAATGTCCAGCTGCCCAGGGGCAGGCAGAGATCATCTTCACAGCCTCTCTGCAGCTGCCGTGATTTCAGCCACTGTGTCTGTGTCATCCTGTATCTAATTATTGCACCGGAGGGCTGCAGCATTCCCTGTGCAAGGAATTTTTGAGTCCTAGTCCGCAAGTCATGAGGGAATGGCTTCCCACAGCTTCTCGCTGCCCTGGAGGATTTATATTCTCTGAAGAGATCATTTTAGTTTTTTTAAGATTAGAAAAAAGTATTTTTTGAAATGTAATAGCATTTCAGAATTTAAATAAGGATGCTATTAACAAAACAGAAATAAATTTTTTGCCTTGTCTGCTTCCTGCCGACCTGCTTAGCCTGGAAAGAAAAATATTCAGCTGCTGTTCTAATTGCTCTGCGGGGGCAAATAATTTATATATGAGGGTTTGTTTAAAACTAAAGGGGCATTCTCCAGCTTACTGTTTCCTATCTAGGCTCTGGATCACAGTTGATATTGCATTCCCTAGGGAAGCACTGAGCATGTCTTTAAACTGTAATAGATTTTAATTAAAAATAACTAAATATGTACAACTTAAAGAATTATTGTTTCTAAATGAGAAAAGATAATTGTTCTTCTCTCTCCTGCCTCCTGATGAGGTATTTGGTTGTGAATTTGATATAATTGTCATCTGCTGGCAAGTGACAACATGAAAGATGGCCTGTGGTATCCTGCAGGCATGTACTGAATGTATCCGTGCAGGTCCTGGCCCATGTTCTTCTGAAGTCAGCTGGAAGTTCTGCTGTTGACTCAAGAGTTGCAGAATTATTCCTCCCCAGAAAAGGAAAAGTTTATTTATTCAAGCATTTCTAATCAGTGGAATAATTTCAGAATAGGTAATATCATGGACAAATTAAGAAATCAGATACATAATTTTTATTCCCAACATGTGTCATGCACATTAAACTTTGAAACAACTGTCTCCTTTTTGTGAGCTTTTCCTCCTCAGTAATGCAAAATGCGTCTTAAAGTCCCATAAATATTGTTGTGTGACCCAGCACATATTGAATCTCTTCTAAATTTTAAAGCTTTCTATTGTTCAAGGTGGCACCGAGCTCCCACTGCGTCAGCACTCTCAAGGAGACACAGACAAGTTCAGGGAATGCAGAATTATATATTCTTATCACTACACCTGAGGTCATATCTGTTAGTGCTAGAGGTTGTTAGGCCATTATCAGCCACTGATTCTTCTCCAGCTGTGAGAATAATTTGGATTCAGGGAGGAAGTATAAACTGATCTCCTTTCACTCATCCACTAAGTTTAATAGGATTTGTCTTCTCTGTACTGTGGGTTGGTCCACTGGTACACCAGTGTTACCGTAACAAGTGTATTAGTTTTAAATTTCTTTTTCTGTTAGACTATCAATTCTGTTGTGACTTATGGTTGTGATTTTAAGCTGGTTTAAGACAGCTGGAAGACTCACATTGGCTTCATTGGCTTTAGATTACGCTTCTAGGCAACAAGCTCATGTCATTTAAAGGATCACATTGCTGAAGCAGCGACTCCAAAAGGCATTTGCTTTCGTAGGCAAGATGCCTTCTAAGCCTTCAGGATAAAAACCGTATTGGCTGCTCTTAAAAGCGTGTATCATGTGCATGATGTTACCTTTTACTGGCTCTGAACATATACCCTGCTACTTCTCCTTCCCTCTCAGTCTTTTCTTTATATATATATATATATATATAAAAAAATAATTT